>QJPP01003513.1:406468-408968 GCA_003996215.1 Jaltomata sinuosa
AAAAGAAATTTCATTCAAAGACAAATGGTCCTCCAAAGAATTTGATTCTCCTCTATTCAAGAGTTTAAGCATGCTCTCAAGAGTCCATTCTAAGGCCTCATCTTGTCCATCCACATAAGTGTGACAAGAAGTTGGCAACATGAGCTTGGTACCATTTATCTTTGATCTAAGGGGTATTTCCATGGGTTTGCCTTGGTATCGTGTTCATACCGTTGTATTGAATGATCCCGGTCGGTTGCTTTCTGTTCATATAATGCATACAGCTCTGGTTGCTGGTTGGGCAATTATGATCTGGAAGTCGATCCGGGGCAAGTGTTCGGTGACTCGTTGGTTTTTTTAGGGTTAGGATTAAAAAAGACCAGCCCCTCTGGGCGCATGCTCTCCCATTGGGAATTAGAGATTCTTCACTGAAGGGCTCTGGCTCTCTCAATCAAAGGATGGTCTCTATCAATCTCCTGGCCGAAGTCAGTCTTCAACTCCGCGGGGTTTTCCAAGTCCAATCCGAGCTGATCAACGATGATTACAATATCGGGTACCCCTGTCATATATTTAATCCCGCCCAGATATGTTTGCTCAATCTTTCTGACTTGCTCCTACGAAACCAAGGTTGAAAAGATTGAAAAAATCAGTCATTCACAACCACTGATGAAGGATTCCCATGAATTTGCACCTATTTGTATCTATTTAGTGATCAGCCCGCTAGCTTCTTGAAGGATTTCCCATACAATCGGCTCTTTTTCTCGAATTTTACTCTTAGCAACTCCTATGTTCGAAGCAAGATGTTGTCTAATTAGACCACGAATTACAAATGTCTGGAAAAGTTCTATTGCTATTTCACGAGGCGCGCTAGCGCGCTACGGCTTACGTAGTTGATCGGATCAGATAGCCCTTCCTTCGGGCAAGCAACCAAACCCGGAGCCACATAGAGTTAGTTCCCCTCAGAGCCTTCTTCCGAACTTGCCAACAAGTGCTTATGAAAGCAGGTCGGTGTGAATTCTAAAGTCTTAAGTCAGTCTTTCTGCTCCATAGAGTGTACGAATGGGTTGATTAACAATTCACAGATGAAAAAATGGCAAAAAAGAAAGCATTCACTCCTCTTTTCTATCTTGCTTCCAGCTATCCTCATGAGTCATTTTTGTTGTAATCTGTCTCTCGATAAGAAGCTTTCTTTTGATCCGGTCTCGTCCCTCTTTTCTCTTTTTTCCCTTTTTAGAATAAGGGAGGAAAGAGAAAGAATAAAAAAAGTGGAATCATAGAACTATAATGAAATATACGATCAACCAATATTTATCGAATTTGAAAAAGAGTCAGAAGAAATGGTTCGAGCCTCTTATTTTGATTTCTCGAACCGAGAGATCCATGAATCGGGATCCTGATGCATATAGATACAAATGGTCCAATGGGAGCAAGAATTTCCAGGAACATTTGGAACAGTCCGTTTCGGAGCACTTTGATGAAGATTTATAGCATCATTCAAGTAAATACAGATTAAGATCGTAGAAACATGAGCTCTATCCCTTAGACATTACAGGTTCAAATCCTCTATCTTTCAAAGGCATTCATCATCCAAGCTTGAGTGCACAATGCGGCTTGTCGTGCGAAGTCATCTGTGCTCCACAGCTACTGGTGTCATCACCCTGCAAAGAGGTGGAACTTTCCGATCTCTACGCATTTCACCGCTCCACCGGAAATTCCCTCTGCCCCTACCGTACTCCAGCTTGGTAGTTTCCACCGCCTGTCCAGGGTTGAGCCCTGGGATTTGACGGCGGACTTAAAAAGCCACCTACAGACGCTTTACGCCCAATCATTCCGGATAACGCTTGCATCCTCTGTATTACCGCGGCTGCTGCACACGGGGACACTGGCTGATCCCGCCGACAGGAGCAAAGGAAGGTCTCTTTCGCCTACGAGCCGCAAGGAATGACGTCATAGCTCCTGCAAAAGTAATAACAATAAAAGCCGAAACACAGATGTCCCTGAAATAGGGGATTGGTTGATCGGAAAGCTCAGGCATACCTTGGGAAAGGGTAGAGCTAATTGAGGAATGTCCTTTTTATTTTGGGATTTTCTAGAGTTTGAAAACGAGAACTCCTTTCCTTATTTGGTGTACCTACTTGAGCCGGATGAAAGGAAACTTTCACGTCTGCTGGCAGCTCTATGCAGAAAGAGATCGTAGCACTAGAATGGTTTGCTACTTGGGATTGAGTCTCTCTTCCTCTAGGGAAAGAAGCCAGTTGTGCTAGGTGGGTTTCGTGACACAAGACGATGTGCTTTTTCCACAATTGACTGTAGAGGAAACCTTCGTTTTTGATTAGCCAACACCATCAACCCCATTTTTCACTGGGTCAAAAAAATCTGATGAATAGAAGGAAAGGAGATCAGAAAGAGTTTTGAACATTATGAATTTTGAGATAGACTCAATCGAAATTGAAAGCTTGGCATCGGTTATTTTGGCACAAATCTTTTTGGTTCTTAAAAAGAAACAGTTCGGTTTTTTCTA
>QJPP01003513.1:411468-533981 GCA_003996215.1 Jaltomata sinuosa
TTTGACCTTTTCGAACTCTGTCTGTAACTCACTAGAGGCCCGGGAAACAAAGAGAAGATGTGTACGAACGAGATATCCAGCACTCTAAAGACGGGGAATTCTAAATTAATTACTTATCTTATTTCTTCTTTAATTAGAAATTCTTTAAAGATTTCTATTTTTTTCTATAAATAGAATCAGGAGGTCTTTATTTTCATTTTTTTTCTTAGTGATTTAGAATAGAACAAGTAATCAAATAGAAGAGAATGTATAGGAATTTCCATCTCAAGATTTAGAAGATCTTGTGTTGGTATATTTCTTTTATTATTATTTTATTATTATTTAATCCGATTGGAAATGATAACAAAATGCATAAGTTGTTAGAAGGAGTTCTAAAATACAGCTTTCAAGAACCAGTGGAAAGGAAAGACTTCTTCCCTGCATTCCTTCCTTTCCAACCCAGCCAAAGGAGCACATCTAGTTGAAAGACAGACGAAGTATGATATTAAGTGAAGGAAAGGGGAATTTTAGGAAAAAGATCTTTTTTTTTAGATCTTTTTCCCCTTCCTCTTTAATATCATCGTAATTTTTTTGCTATCGCGGGAAGGTGAACTTTGCTAAATTATTTGGTTGGGAAGGACAGGGGGATATGAAAAAAGAATCGTAGTGAGTTACAAGAATGGCGGGGAAGTTAACAGTACCCGACGACATTCAGGGATGGATGTAGACCCATCGGGCTGTTTCCCTCTCGACTTTGGATCTTAGCACCCAAAAAGTCTGTCTGTACAAACGATGTGATAACTTTTTCTTCTTCTCCATCATTCAAGATATTATGTGAATTAATATATTACTGAATCTAATGAGTATCTCCTTTACTTGAACACGGGTTTCGACTTCCCCTCCGGAGGAGCTCTGGGGAAGTCGGAATAGGAGAGCACTCATCTTGGGGTGGGCTTACTACTTAGATGCTTTCAGCAGTTATCCGCTCCGCACTTGGCTACCCAGCGTTTACCGTGGGCACGATAACTGGTACACCAGAGGTGCGTCCTTCCCACTCCCAAGACCTTAAGCTAGCAAGACTAATAGGTTTAGACTAGGGCGCCAACCCTCACTAGAAGGCACGTGGAATCCCGTGTGAATCAGCAAGGACCACCTTGCAAGGCTAAATACTCCTGGGTGACCGATAGCGAAGTAGTACCGTGAGGGAAGGGTGAAAAGAACGCAAGGGACATGCCGAACACCTACCTTTCCAACTAAGTCCAAGGCGAGGACCCTTTAATTGACGATGCGTTCCGTCGTCAGCAAGCGGTGGCCGACAAGGCCCCTTTCCTTAGAGTCAAGTGGCTGAACGCCCCTTTCCCTAAATATCTTATCTTGGGAAGCGAAGAGGACAGATTCTTTTCCGATCGAGATGTATAGATCCTGTTCATGGATTAACGAAAATGTGCGGGATGCTGTATTTCCAAGATTGGATTTCATATTCGAATAAACCTCGAACACTATATCGCTTTATATGATCGGAAATATTTCACATGTAGTAAACTCATAATCTTACCAATATCTCTCTGGATTGTGAAATGCACGCAAATACACTATTATACCTATAATCTAAATGGGAGAGTAAGGGAATAGTTTCATGATGAAATACTACTACAGATGCTATTGTATCCAAGTATAGGCGAGCAAAGTAAAATTGAAATGATCCTAGGCGCATATATTTTTTAGAAATCAATCAAATTAGTACAAGTATTAACATCGTGAAAAGAAACTCAATATTATTTAGTAAAACAATATCCAATAATATAACCGGCAATTAAATCTATTCATTTATTCGAAATATTTTACTCACGTAACTACTATTAAATAAAAGAATATTTACACCAAAAGGATGGAAAAGTTCTAAAACATCATCTAATAAAAGTTGAGAACATGGGAAGGCATAATCTTCTAACCAGTGAATCCAAGATATTGTTACACTTATCATCTTATAATATTACCAAATAAACTTAAACACTTATGTTGTGTAAGTTCTACCCCCATCACAAGGCCGATAGCTGATAGCAGAGTATCTAGGCTTTCCTAAATGCAAGGGGTAAAAAGACAATCTTTTCAGTAAATATTCCATCTACTATATCATTGAACTAACTTCTTTGTAATGTTTTTACTTGAGAACAGTCTGCCTACTTCGTAGGGGTAAGTTCTGTGAACATATTACCCTCTCCAAACCCCACTTGTGAGATTACACTGGGTATGTTGTTGTTACTATATCATTGAACATAACATAGAATTTAAAGATTGATGATATAAGCATTAGTTCAACAAATTGACAATCCTAATCCCCTGTTTTGATCAATTCGCTCATAACAGGATAAATATAAAAGCAATCAGGGAAAAAAGAGAAAATTGACAATCCTAATCCCCTGTTTCGATCAATTCGCTCATAACAGGAAAAATATAAAAGTAATCAAGAAAGAAAAGAGTCTTAGTTGTGTCATTTTTTGTTCGTCTAAGTGGAGATACAAGAGGAAAACAAATAACAAAATAACACAATGAAAAAAAAAAAAAAAAACTAAAGCATATGAATATGAACAACAGAACTTCATACTACCTTGATCCTAAGAAAAAAAATTCAAAACTGTGGCCCGAACAGAACAAAATCGGACCCCAAGACGCCTTGATAGTTTGTCACAAAATCTGAAACCAGACCGGAAAGCAGTGGCTTTTACAGCAACTGATGAATAACAACAACAATCTGGAAAACCTCAAATTTGAGGGTTACTACTGTTGTAAATTGTAAATTCAAATAATGAGTAATAACTTTTGATCTTTTAGACTTCCAAGTAGTTAAATATATCCAAAAAAGCGCATATAGGATAAAGATTTACCTTCAAAGAGTTACGAGCTGCATCTCTTGAGTAAAGAATACCTTTTCCTGAAGCCAAGGGCAAAGTCTCCCTATTAAGACATTTTTCATTTGTTGAGTAAATACACCTATTCCTGAAGTCTTGGGCAAGATCTCTCTACAAGGGATTTTCTCGATCAGTTTTGGGCGTCAAATAAGCATCTAATATGCTTTTAGTTTTCCAAAATTAAGTCGGGAAAAATTTGTGATATAGTTCCTTTACAAAAGAGGAAATAATACATAGATTAGCAGAACAATTCCAAAAATTAAAGAAAAGTGATGCAAGAGAAGCATAGAACAAAAGAAAATATAGCGAGAGAGGTTAAAATTATTCCGTGCAGAAAGAATATTGAGAGTGAAGAATATGTGTAAAACTTTGAAAAAGTACAAGTACAATCCCTGACGAATGATTGTACCGGACTAATGGCCTTGTACAAGTGTTATAAACATAGTTAATAGGGGTTACCGCAGTCAAACCCAGTGACATCCTGAACTTGTTCCAAACGGAACGTCCATGTCATGCCTTTGATATTGTTGGACGATGTAGGTGTTCCGTCTACCTGCGAGGTAAAGAGATTGATGGTAATTCCAAGAGGAAAAGAAAAAAATAATATGTGACTCTGCAAGGAGAAGGAAGTACATGTTGGGTTTTTCCAGAGGGTGGCGACTTTTGAGTTTTTATTTAACGGAAAGTGTAAGAAACGTTTGAGGTGAGTTTTTAAATGTTAAATAATTCAGGAAAAAAGATAAATAAGGATTCTCCTCAAAGAGGCATGCCACGTAGGCGGGCATTGGATCCTCTTTTATATATATATATATATATATATAGATAGATATGCAATACATGTTATTTTAATTTAAAAATATAAAAAGGTAGAAAAAAAGTAAGAAACTTTGTAACAAATATAAGCATGTCGTCTTATTTTTGTAGAAAAGAGAGGATAAAAATAGCAAAACTTTTTTCTAATCATGCTTATGCAAGCCTGAAGACAGTTACTACTAGACTAACGCCAAAAATTGAAACTATAACAACTTTCCTGACTAATCCTATGTGATAAAAAAATCAAAATTAATAAACTTATATATTGAGGAAAAAATTCAAAGATCAATTATATTTGTTAAATACACCTACTTTTTTATTTTCTTTAAGTTCTAACAAATTAAAAGAAGTTTTTTTAAGTGAAAATGAAAGGTCACATGTGAAGAAACATTCAAATTTCAAATTTGCCAAACTGAAATATGAAATGATAACAGATTAACTTGGAAAACGTATATGCTTTAATATAACCAATTTACTGTATAAACATTCATTTAGCAGTTTTATTCTCTTTATAGTAATAACTATGTGAATTTATAATGTCATAACTAAAGAATTAAAGAGCATATTTCAAATTCTGTCATTATAAAAAAAAAAGGGGCAGCCCGGTGCACTAAAGCTCCTGCTCCCGCTATGCCCCGGACCACAAGGGTCTATTGTACGCAGCCTCACCTTACATTTCTGCAAAGGGCTGTTTCCACGGCTTGAACCCGTGACCTCCTGGTCACATGGCAGCAACTTTACCAGTTGCTCCAAGGCTCCCATTATCTAATTAAAAATATTTTTAATTAGATATAATCAGATTTTGATTTAGTGAAGGGGTAAAATAGTAATCCAAGATAGGAGCTTTCAATTTTTATGATATATATGATGATATGATATGATGTAAGGCTTCTCTATTTCATAAATTTCTTCAATTATAACCTCCTTATGTTCGGCTGGTCTCCTTCTTGATGATCTAGGGTTAGAATGAATTAATGAAACCCTTTGTAAATCTAATAGTTCCTCAAATCTTGAATTATGCTCATGGAAGTTCCTTGTTCTTGATCTCATCACATGAATTAATCTAGTTTATGAAATTCTACGATTCTTCTCATGAATATGAGTTAACTTATGAATTCTAAGAACTTATCAGGTTTTCATGACCCTTAATGAATCAAAACTCCATTTTGGTGACAATATAAAGTTTACGAATTTCAATTGCGACTTGGTTTTGAAAACCCTAACGTATGAATTTTTCTTTTCTCACAAAAGTCTTATTGCTATTGTTCCAAGTCATATGTTTTAACTCACTTTTCATGAATCTTCTATTTACTTACAGTAGAAACTCCATGAAATTGTAATTACTCACCAAATCCTGATTTCTATTTCATATCTATAGGTTGTGTTAAACTTATTGAACTCATCTTATGATTTTGAATTCTTCATGAGAATTTAGTTTGAAGTTTTTGAAAGATTGTCTTACAAACGTTTTTGAACTCCTTACATGCATGGGTTGAACCTGTTGTAATTTAGCTATGAGAATACATCCCTTCTATGAAAGTTGTAGTCATTCCTAACTCTAAATATGTGTTTTCATGCGTTAGATTTACTCTATGAACTACATGAAATTACTATATGATTTTGAAGAATCATTCCATTTTTATTTTGAATTGTTTCCATGATTTCCATGAAATATCGTTTTAAGGGTTGAAAGTTGTATTCATGAAAGTTTAGAAGATTTCTCTTATGCACATTCCAACATTTTGAAAAGAAAGCATGTCCTCTTATTTTGAAAGTTTAAAGTTTAGTGTATTCATAAAGACTCAGGGCCAAGGCTCTCAAGCAGTGTGTTATCATGATATGAATTTGAGCAAGAAAACTCACTAGCATATTTGCAGTTTGATTATGAGCACTATAGTGTTGAGAGGATTATTTAGCATCGAGACGGGTAACTGAAGTCCTAAAACTACATTGCCACCATAGGATAGGATCGTGTTGCAAGTTCGGATGACTCCGCTTTTATCCCAAAAGAGGCTTAGTATAGATCCATAATTTCATGTTTAGTTCTATACCCCGACAAGATATAGGGTTGTTCTGCCAACTTGGGTGCAGAAGTTGGACATCATAATCTCACATAGTGTATGTCGATTATAAGAAACTCCCCATCATAAAGAAAGTTTTTGTTAGAATTTACATTGGCATATGGCCACCAGTTTTATAACACGATTTATGATTCAGTTACATATAGCTTTAATTAGTGATTTTCAGATAAGATGCATTTGGCCAAGGCCACCAGTTCTAAAGTGTTTTAATGCATGGCATACAGTTTTATCAAATCATTCAATTATTCAGTTATTAAGACCAGTTACTCAATATTCAGTTCAGTTGTACACTTATTTCAGGTGTTCAGTTTCAGACACTCAATTACCCTATTGATTTAGCATCTCGTTGCATTATTTATTCACATAATCAGAATAACTTATATTTCACTGTTCATTTTATTCATGAACTTAATACATATTATATTCATGCTCAGTTGATCTGCTTATCAGTTACCAGTTAGTTCTAATTCAACTATTTTATATATCGTACATTCTATGTACTGACGTTATTCGATATTGCATCATTGTATGATGCAGATGCAGGTACTCGGGTTTATGATCGGACACTTCAGTAGATTTTATCTTATCAGCTTTGAGTGAGCCCTTCTTACTTTCATAGAGTTTAGTCAGTAGTCTAGTTCAGCAGGTCGTTTGATTACATAAAGGTAGACTGGGGCCTTATCCCATCAGCTAGCATTCAGAATTAGTTTAAATGCTTCATAAATAGGTAGTCAGTCAGTTCAGTTTTACATTTCAAAACTCAGTTGACTATAAATGTCATCATGTATTTTTATAAAGGTATTTATAATGGTTTCAAATCTTTGTCAGTATTGCATGTTATTCAAAGCTTATGCATATCTTTCAGTGTCAGTTCTAGTTGTATGCCATACTAAGAATACGCTTGGTCCAGTAATGACATTGGATGTCGACCACATCCAGGATGTAGGCTCAGAGCGTGACAAAAATCTACTTGCAACCTATTAGGGGTTGTTTGGTGTGAGGGATAAAAATAATTAGTCTTGGGATAAAAAAATAGTCATGGGATAAAAATTTGGTGTCTTGTTTGGTTGCAGAGTTTGGGATAAACTTATCCCACCATTTATACCATAGTGATGGGATAAGTTATCCCATATACATGGTGGGATAACTTATCCCAGGATAGTTAATCCCGGGATAACTTGTTCCCAACCAAACGACCCCTTAGAGTTTTCCCTTCAGGAAGTGTCACAATGTACCAAGTATGGTTGCCTTGTAATGCTTTAATCTCAGATTTTATGGCTTCTATCCACCTTGGATCTTTGATAGCTTCTGAGTAAGATTTTGATTCTACAATATTTGAAAAGGCAACTATATAAGCACTATACTTGTCTGAGATTCCATCATAGCTCATGTACTTTTGTAGACCATAATTTGAATACTAATGAACATTGAGAGACACAAAATCTTTCATCCAAAAAGGTGATTTAGTGCCTCTAGTAAATCTCTATTTTGGTTGGTTGGTCTCAGAAAGTGGTTGTATATGTAGCTGAAAAGGTCCTTGGTTCAGTCAACTATTATCTCTGAGTGTTGTACTGACTTGAGTGATCCAAAATAGAGTGAGTGACTCTGAAAACATGATCTGATGTAGTCTTTTCTTTAAAGAATGGAAAGACAGTTTCATTGAACACTACATCCATGTTGACAAGGAAAACTTTATCAGTTAAGTCATATTGAATATACTCTTTTTGAACCTCTATGTAGCCCATATGCACAAATGTTTTAGACCTGGATAACAACTTATTATGCTGATTGGGCATTTTAACAAAGAATAAACAACCTAATACCTTTAGATGAGTAAGAGAAGGCTCCTTGCCATAGAATTAGGCAAATGGAGACTTATTGCTTAAGGCTGAACTAGGTAGCCTATTTAATAGGTAGACTGCAGCCAATACACAATATCCCCAAAAATTTGATAGGTATATTAGCTTGTAATATAATAGCCCTATTTATTTCAAGTATACGTCTATGTTTCCTTTCAGCCACTCCATTTTGTTGGGGTGTATATACAGATGTGATTTGATGGATAATTCCTAGTTGTTTGAACAAGTGATCACATATGGTGTTAATGAACTCAGTACTATTGTCAGATCTTATTACTTTTACTGTTTTATTAAACTGATTTTTGGTAAAGTTCATGAAGTATTGAAGTGATACACAAATATCAAACTTTTGCTTTAAAAAAATAACCAAGTATATCTTGAAAAATCATCAACAATTGTCAAGAAATATTTGTTTCCATCATATGTATGAATTTTGTAGGACCCCAAAGGTCTACATGAATCCATTCAAAGATATTGCTACTTTTTATACTACTAATCTGAAAAGGTAATCTACACTATTTAGCACAAGGACATACTACACAGTCTATTATTTGACTTCTAATAATTAATATCAGTAGCAAACAGTTTATTAAGCACTGAAATAGAAGTGTGTCCTAGTCTTTTGTGACAGAGACTAATATCCAGCTTGATGTTTGACACACCATTAGATTCTTGAGCAGCTAAGCTAATAGTTTTATCTGTGGTTTGACTCAGGAGCCAGAAAATCCCATTGTCTTTCTTTATCGATATAACATCTGACGTCTTGAGTTACATTTTTGAACCATTCTACGTATGTAGTAAGACCCAAACTTGGTGAAATTTTATTGTACCTAGGTGTATAGGGCAATTCTTGAGTGTGAGAAGTGCAATGTATGTGAATTAAAGTCATAAGGAACCTCTAGCACAAAGTTGAGTTGAAAGTTTCTCTACCGATTAAGTTTTCATACAAGTTCTCACTAGGGTCAACTTCAAACAAGCTTTACTCCTAGAATATAAAGAGTTATGTTGTCTAATACCTACCAAATCAAAGATATTTGAGTCTAGTTTCCAACGTCATTGACTATTTGTCAATCTGAGTACGGAGCAAAAAGTGATGAGTATTTTAGTAGAGCATTGTCAAACAATCACGGTGAACCAGACCCTGTATAGTCCATGTTATGGTCCATAGTGGGGTTTCACGGCCCGTAGGACAGGCTGTGATCCTTAGTCAGTGCGTGAGAACTTCCCAAGATTTATCACGGCTCATATCACAGTCCATACATCAGTTTTATATGAGGTATACAGATCGTATATCATATATACAGATTGTATATTAGTTTTTCCCAGATTTTTGTAAGAACGCGGTTTTGGTTTCTTTTCTCACTTTTTCACGTTTTTTGGTCGACTCCAACATCCCCAAAAGCCCCTGTTTCACCCTCTAAAGGTTAGATAAGTTTCTCTCATGATTTTCTAAGCAAAACCCATGTGTTTACTCCATGATTATGGATTCTAACAAGGTTCCTTGCCACGAATCTTAGAGTTCTTCAAGAAAACTCTTCCCTAAGTCTCAAGAATGAAAAACGCAAATCCTCCTTCAAGATTTAAAGCATTTAAGGTATGTAAAGCTATTCACTTCTATGTACTCCTACGGGTTTTATATCTCCTAAGTTGAATGATTTTTGTGATAAGTTAGGGTTAAAGTAAACTGATGAGAGGCTAAAAGTACGCTTTTATACGATCATTCACCTCTCATTTGTCCTCTTTTTGGTGTTGTCTTGAGCGTAAATATTATGAATTACACTTATATTTTGTGTTTTATTTATGTAGGAGTATCTTGAGGTATTTGGAGCTTAAACAAGAGGAAAAAGAGCACCAAGGAATCAAAATCAACCAAGGAAGAAGCAACGCCGCAAAGCGATGCAAAACGAGCGAAAATTTGCTAAAGGTGTGGCGCCTTGCACCACTGCTACAAAGCAGGCAGTGGCGCAGATTTTGCAGCCTCTCTGGAAATTTGTTTTTCGCGCCACTAAACAAAAGCGGGACAAAAAGCGGATTTCACAAGCTCTCTGAATATTTTGTTGTTCTTTGCACCACTGCTCCGCTTTTGGGCAGTGGCGCGAGCGGGTACTTCTCCTGACCCAATTTGAATTGGTTTTCTTAGTCCTAAGGGTTCCTAAACTCTATAAATACCCCTCTCCTATATTTTTTATCAACAACTGCTGATTTGAGAAAGGTAAAACCTACGGCAAAGCTCAAGAATAAGGTCTAGTTTTATTTCTTTATTTTATTTTCGATTTTTTTCTTGTAAACTTATGAAATCTCTTCTTTCAAGGAGATTCATCAGTAGCTAAACCTTTAGTATCTAGGGTTGTGGTTAAAGACATGAAGGTTGACATTTAATTATCATATTGTTTAGTTTGAATTTCCATTATTGAGTTATTTATCTTCCTTTGCTCTTAATTGTTTGTTAACTTGATCACCTAGAAGATACTATCTATTGTGCATAAATTGGACTAAGAATAGGGTGTTTAAGTACGTAATAAGGAAAGGTAGGGCTTAGTTGTGAACTCTATAGAAAAGGGGAAACGATTTACTAACGTGGATAGGAATATACCTGTTAGCCTTGCCCAGTTGATACGGAAGAGAAATCATATACCCTTCACTATTGATCGACGACCATAGAAATATAGGCATTAGGAATAGTCGAGGAGACCAAGAGTTGTTGTCAAAATGCTCAACATGATTAAAATCAACCCGCAATTAGTAACTCAAGAAATCAACTAAACGTATGATTTGAGAACTCAAATGAATTGTCAAAATACCATAACCCTGGAACTTTTCCCAAATCTGAATTACAACACAACCAATTCATTTCTTGTTTACACAATTGCTTTTAGTTACATTCAAACACCAAGAAATCACTCTCTGTTATTGGTTACCAACTGAATAGCTCGTATAAAAATTTAAACTAGTTAATCAATTCATCAAATCCCTTGAGTACGATATATATTTGAACTCACATTCTATATTACTTGTACGGCCATATACACTTGCGTGTGTGAAAGAACGCAACATAAATCCTTATGTTCTTGATATTTCTTCAATTCCTTAAGTAAATTTTATGAATATCTCTATACATGTTTCCTATTTTGTGGTAATCCTAACCTATGTGTTTTCTATGGATTCTCATACATGAACTCAAGAACTTTTGAATACTAAGTAACTTATGAATCTCATGAATCTTATGGAACTTATGAACTTACGACTTTTCCTTGAATCATATGCAAATTATGAAATTTCAAATTGTGAACTCCTCGATAATTGTAACTTCCATGAATTTTGATGTAAGTTCTCTTGATTATGTTTTCACATAATAATGTGAACCCTCTTAAGTATGTTTCAACATGATAACATGAATTTTTCATTTATAAGCTATGCTAAGGGACATGAATACTCCACAATTTTCATAACCCCCAACATGTTATGAAATCTCGTATCTTATGAACTATGGCATAAAAGTACTACCTTCCATGAATCTCAAATCAAGATAATGGATGGTCAAAGTATATGAACAAGAACCCAAAATAGTAAACTTATTGTAACGACCGAATTCATCGCTATTTCAAAAATCACGACGTCGTAAAATTTGAAAACGAGTTAAAAATATTTTTTTGTATTAAGTGGGATGACGTGGCAAAAAATTTTAGATTTTTGGAAAACATCTGGGCTGACATCACTCCACTATAGCGGTATTTTATCCGTTATAGCAAAATCGCTATGGCGGAAGGTCATCCGCTATAGCGGAATGACGGGAGACAGAAGCCTCAGAATGAGTTTTAATAAAAGATCTCTCTTCCTTAGTTGAGAAACATACAAGGGTTTCTCCAAAAACCCTCCTATGCTGCTCCAAGACTTGAAAACTTTGAGGAGGAAGAGTTATGGCTAAAGGGACGCGGAAAAATGGATTCCAGGACCATCGTTCAGCCGGGGATTCCTTCACTAAGCCAAAAATGCATCCTTGCAGCTTCTTGGCTCCCAGGTAGGCTAGGTTTTCACTTGAGTAGATTGACCTATTTATATTCATACTATGGTATAGTTAAAAAGGAGAATTCATGATTAGGCCTCCGGGCACGGAGTCTAGCGGATTTGGTGTTGGTTATGTGTGAACTAGGAATTGGTTGGTTGAAATGGTGAGTTGCTAATATGTATTTGTTAGCTATACATGTTGTATTGATCTGGGAAATGATAGTATTTTGGGGGGTCAAAAAGGTTCAGGGAACCAGGAAATGCTTGGGGCAACTAAAGGGGCAATAAAAATGGAGAGATTCCTAGATAAGGTTTTGGGCGTATGAATAGAACAATAAGGAGTAGATAAATCACCAAGATTAAGGGGTGGTTTTCCCCACGTTGTAATGGACTTGAAAGGGTTCGGAATCAATGTAGTTATTAAGGTGTGTTAATAAAAGGGGAAACGTGACTTAGTCTTTGGATGAGTTAGGAATTAAGTTACATACCCGGGAACAAGGGTAGGCAATGGTTTGCTTCCTGTATTGCTTTGTGCGTTTAAGTACTCTTATCTAAGTATTTTTATAAGATGCATTACTTAGGGAATGATTAAAAATGTCTAATAGTCCTGTTAGCAGTCTGGTAAATTGAACGTTGTATTGTGCTTGTTGGTTTACAAGTTGAGTATTCATTTTTGTGACTGTGGATTGTTTTACTTTGGTTGGCTCGGGTACCCCGCCTGGTATGGGATAATACTAATGGTTGGATCGGGTACCACGCCTGGTACAAAATATACTAACGGTTAGCTCGAGTACCATGCCTGATATGGGATAATACTAATGGTTGGCTCGGGTATCACGCCTGGTACGGGTTTACTTTCTTGTATTTCTGCATCTTTATTTAATGGTTCCCTGAGTGGATCGGATTGTGAACTTGAATTGTGGTTGTGTATTTTGGTCCTTAAGAGGCCGAGTTGTTACATTGCTTTATGAGTTGGTCTTGGTGTAGACCGGGTTGTTTATCTGACACTTAGGTGTTGTCTAGAGGGGATCCAGTGTGGGTACGGGAGATGTAATGAGGTGTAATATGGTCTTTTATTATGGATTGTTGATTATATTTGTGAAGTGGTTTACACGTGGTTGATAAACTAGGTGGAATGACTGAGTGTCTGCCATTGGGTGACTAACTGGTGTTATCCTGTAAAGGGCTGTCTAGGGATCCAGGAGGGGTCCAGGTACTTGTGGGTAGTTCCATGGGTGTAGTGGGTCTGGAATGACAGAGACTGGGTCGTTCTGGATGCATAGTCATGGGGGTTGACTAAGATAATGGTGAGGAAATCAGAGCTGGATTTAGCGGTTGGGCTAAGGGGAGTGTGACTTGGGAAGTCTGAGGTTAGTGTGACTTAGGAAGTCTAAGCTTAGCGTGACCTGGAAGACTTGAGAGGAAGGGAGTTGGCAGCGGAAGGAATGGAAAGGGTTGAGGTAAAGGGTGTGAGTAGACGATCGGTTGAGATAGGGCTATACTATTTATTTCATGTTTCCCTGTTTTCTTATATGGTGGTACATATGGATTTGGGTCGACCGATGATGCCTACCAGTACGTGTAGTTGTACTGACTCTAATCTTGCTATACCCTTTTTGGGTATAGTCTGGTTACAGGGTTGGTGATATTTCATAGGTACATGACGATGGTGATCTGCAGCAGCTTCTATCCTTCGATTTCATGATGGAAGTTGTGTCTCATTTACGTCTCTCTATATAAATCTTGTAGTAGCTCTTGTACCTGTTTAGACTAGGTCCTAGGGAGGTTATTTTAAATTATAAAACTGTTGGTTGTAATCTTCACAAAAAGGATGTTTTTCTGAAAACAAGGTTGTAAAGGGTTTTCGTATATCAAAAAGGTTATTTCATGGGTTGTTTTCTCTTTTCCACATTTTACCTGTTGGACGGGTGGTAAGGGTTCATCTATCTAGGTGCATAGAGTAGGCACCCACACGGCTCGGTAGGTTGGGTCTTGACAGATGGTATCAGAGCCTAGGTTATCGGTCTCTCAGTACAAGAGCAAAATATCGAATAGAGTCCTGCGGATTGGTGTGTTGATGTCCACATCTAATCCTAAGGAAGCTATGAAGCATTCTAGGAAACACTTCTCTTCTTTCATTCCTTTTTGTGCGGTTTTGTTACTTGCTTGTATGGGTTAAGTCCAATTGGTATCTCTCGATTCTAATTAGTATCTCAACAAGGTGAAGGATGTCATTGGACTCCGGGTACGACAAACAAGCAAGAAGTATTGGAACCGGGAAGGTTCCAATTGGTATCTGGCCTGAGAGGCTGTGGTAAGGCATGGGTGATTGGCTAAGGGTCATCCATGGGACGGATATAGAGTAATTGTTGTGGTGTGATTTTTGTGTAGCTTGAAACTGAAGTGTTTGTGTATTACAATGCTGGCATGATTTACTGATTCGTATATGATTGTTGCCTGGTTATGAAATTATGAGTCTTAAGGAAATGGTAATTGATTCTTGGTATGATTGAGTATGATTAAGTATTGAGTGTGCTTGGAGTTAGAATTACATGTAAGGTTTTCAATAAAAGGGCTCATCATTGGTTAAGATGGTGAGGGAAAAATGATTATGACTGTAGGGAAACTTCGGTTTCAGGACAGTCGGGACTTGGTTGGGAACCGAGGGAACTAGAGGATTATTCGTGCTTGATAGCGAAAGTTCATTGTTAAGAATTATTGCTTGCATAATCCCCTTGTTGATTTGTGATAACTGATACTAAGTTTCAGTCTGTGTAATAGCGGAAAGGTATTGTTGGGAAAAATTGTCCTTTTAAAATCTGTTGTGATTGAGAATTTTCGTGATTAATGCTGGGTTTTGATATATGCATTGCCAGGATTGGTCTTAGGGGTAGTCTAAGACCATGGCAGGATCGACGGGATTAGACAATGATAACCGGGAAAGGAGAAGGGTACACTTGCTGGAAAATTCAATTTTTCTATGCTGTCAACATTGGGACCACCATAGCGGAACTGTACTACTACGGCGATCCCGCTATAGCGGAATTTCTATCGCTACAGCAGTACCGCTATGGCAGAGTGGAAACCGCCATAGCGGAAGTGTGTGAGGCAGAAACCTCACCCTGTTTTCCCCTGTTTTTTTATTCATTCCAGGGACGATTTAAAGGCAGGAATTAAGCTTTGAGTTGCTAGGTAAAACAAGAAATCAACGATTTAACTATCATAGTGTGCATATAAGGGAAATTTTCTAAGACAAGCATCCATGTGCGATAATAAAAAGGGGAAAAGGAAAGGGGAATACTGTCTAACAAGCCCCAAACGAGGGAAACCAAAAAGCTATAAATTGTTCGAATGTAAAAAGGGGGAGGTCCTAAGCCTCATCATCACTCAGGAAGGGAAACTCCTGCCTGTCCTTGGGCTCCAGGGTGGGAAGCTCTTGGCCCGGGGCAGCACAAGAGAACATGACCTTAATGGTCTTCCACATCCAGGCAAACATACGGTCCCTGGAGCGCTTTTTCTTCTTCTCCTCCTCTAACTCCCTTCGGAGTGCAGCAAAGTCCTGAGCAGTAGTGGCAGGGTTGTACCTCCAGTGGTGGTTTCCTCCATGAACCTCCGGACCGCGGCCAAGGTCTCCTCTAGCTGGGTGCTAGTGATCGGGGCCTGAGGCTGGGGAGGGGCAGGAGTGTCATCATCATCATCATCGTCGGCGTCCTCAGTCGGCTGACTGCTTCCTGCTTCATCCACCTTTCTATTCTTCTTGGAGACTACCTTCACTCGGACAGGGTCGAAGGGTTCGTCCATAGCCACCTCCAGGTCAGTATGGTCCTCAGGCACCCCAACCCACCTGCACAATTCAGATATAAATCCCGGAAGATAGGGGCCCTTCTTGTGACACCGGTAGAATTCCTTCCACTCGGAGATGATTTGATTCCCCACATTCATGATGATGCCTTATATGGCACAAGAAATCACCAGGGCCCGGGCATAGGTCATGTCGGTCTTGTTACCTGACGAGTGGATCCTCCGAGATACCAAGTTGAGCCACATCCTAGCCTCCGCAAAAACGTAAGTACTAGTGACGCCCTCGGGGCTGACCTAGTAGACCTGGTCCTTGCACGTCTTATCCACCAGAGTGTCCATCAATCAATTCATGTCCAGAGTCGGAACTTAGCCTCGTAGGCTTCATTGGAAACGTGGGGCACTCCAAGCACCCCATTGATAGTCTGAGCGTCTATGGTGATGTCCACTCCTTGGATACGGATGGTGGGGTTGGGCTCATCCTAACGGACTATAGGAAGAATGGCATAGAACTCTCGCACCCAGTCTATCTATGCGGGAGGAGGAGCGACCAACAAGGAATCCCAACCCAACTCTCTAATCTTGCGGTGGAAGGCGGCTACTTTTCCGTCCACCCTTGTCAGCTTTCACTCTCTCTCGTAACAAATGCCCAGTATTCGATAATCCAGGAACCTCTCCTGGCTAGCTTCATCGGGGAAATGCTTGTAGGAATACACCGGCAATTGTTGTCCTCCAGCCATTGGAAGTATAACCTGTAATATGGCAAGAAAATCGGATTAGAAATCAATAAGGCCTAAAGGGTTTAGAAAAAGGGGGGATTTTCTAAGTGTCAGCTTGGGAAGCTACTGGTTCGCGGCATTCCGCTATAACGGACGATCGTTCGCCATAGCAGAACCGTTATAGCGGAAAAATATCCGCCATAGCAGAACTGCTATAGTGGAGCTCAACCGCTATAGCAGTATTCATCGTCCCCGAAGCTTCAAGAGGTGCAACTGTCACGACCCAGCCAGTCGTGAGTGGCACCCACCCAACCCCCGGATGAGCGAACCAATAGATTTCAACCCTTTGCCTAGACTAACAGCCTAAGACCAATAATAGAAAATAAACAAGCAATCAAAGTAAGTAAAAACTATAGCGTAATCATTAACTTACAAAAAATCCCACCTAGGGACTGAAAGTTGTTGTACCAAACATCAATACCAATATCTAGAATACGGGGATGCAACCCCAAAAGAAAAATACGAAGTAGTTTTAAGTCCGAAATAAGTGGACTGAAACTCTAAAGATAACCCAAGGTAGCTCGAATCAAGCAGCTCACCCTTGCAAGTCAGAAGCCGTCGGCACTAAAGGTGAGGTCGCGTCTCAGCCGCCGGAAGATTTCCTGTACTCACCAAAAGACAAGCAAGTGCAGTATCAGTACACCACCATTGTGTACTGGTAGGATCATCAACCAGTTTCCAAATAAACAATGTATAACAGTACAATAATATCAAGTATAAGGTATGGGAAACATGCATAAATAGCCACAGACACACTTAGACTACCAGTCTCTACTCAGCCTGCTCCCACATGAATCCACCACCTAACTCTAAGACACAACTGTATACCATTAACTACACCTTTCTGTCTAGCCTGGACCCACCCTGGGATCCCCTTCTAGACTACCCACTTGTACCTTGAATCAATCCGGCCTAAACCAAGACCAACACGACAGTTAACCAGAATTTCCCTGGCCTCTCAAGGACTATCAAACCAATAACACATTTTAATACTCAACTCGGTCCACTCACGGAACCAATATCAATCAATGCAACACCATAATAACAATGCAATGATGCAACAAAAGTAAATCTGTACCAGGCGTGGTACCCGTGCCAACCAAGTGTTATACCCGTACCAGGAGTGGTACCCGTGCCAACCATTTATTATACCCATACCAGGCGTGGTACCCGAGCCAACTAAATGTTAATAATCCACAGTCAAATGCATGAACAAACAACTTGTAAACCAACAAGCAAATACCGTTCAAATCACAGACTGTAAGGCGGGAAACTTAGACATTCTATACAACTTTCCTAAGCAATGTCATTCATACAATCACTTAGATGTGAGTACAAAATATACAACATTCACAGGTGTTCGTAAGCCATCACCTACCTTGAATGATCCAAGCTCTATTCGACCCGAGCTTTCCCGTGTTCCATGTTCCGGATTCCTCTCATGTTCTTGGTCTAAAAACAACACACAGTACTTACAATTAACACACAAGGCCTGCACATTACCCGGATTATACCAAATCCCAAAACCCTAGGCCACCCATGATCATTCCATCCTTTTCTCGGGCATTTCCACCGTTAATTCTCCTAGTTCTATCATTTTTATGGATAAAAACAGGGAATTTGACAACCTATGATCATTTTAGCATACTTTTATCAACACCCAAGAACGTACATGCTTGGAACCCCCTTCCTTCCCCGAATTTTGACATTCCTAGGTTATGCCAACCTTTCCCCAAATTCCCTCCTAGCAATTCTACCGCATAGGAAACGTAATACAAAGATTGGGGAATGAAAACCTTACCTTAGGGAAGAATTTTGACGGAAAAAGAAAGAACAACGCCTGGAATCGCCTAGCCCTTCTCCCAAAATGAAATTGTGAAAAACTGAATGTTTTGGGAGTTGTTTCTGCATTAAAATCCCGTTGGCCCGCTATAGCGGTCCTCGCTCCACTATAGCGGTCCCGCTATAGCGGATGACTACCGCTACGGTGGTCTTAATCGGCGTTAACCGCCCTTGACCGCCGCTATAGCGGTAATTTCCACCGCTATAGCGGTGGCCGCTATCGCGCACGGTTGCGCCCTTCACGGACAGAATGTCCAAAAATCTCCCAGTTTTGGTCATTTTATAACACACTTACTTTCCCCGATGACCCAAAACAACCCCTTCACGTTGAATGCGATTTCGAGAGTTCTACTTACCCAAATTCGATTTCGAAAAGTTCCCTGAACTCCTTTATGTCTTGGCTATGTGGAAAACTAGCTCAATAAAAGACACAAAGAACAATCCTTACTCTAATTTCCCATAGACTCTACCTCGCTCCAAAACTGACCGAGGCTAGCCTAGCCCAGAATATCAAACTCCCAACCCTGAGTTTTCTAACTCTAAAACTTGGCACGATTGGACTACCCGTAACGACGGACCCGGTCATTACAATAGATACCAATTTACCCATTGTTTGTCCCCGAACGATCAAACCTAAAATTACGGAAATAAAAGAAAGGAAGTGTAGTACCTGAATCCTCAAATAGTTGAGGGTACTTGTCCCGCATGTCCTTCTCGGTTTCCCAAGTGGCTTCCTCAACCGGATGATTCTTCCACTGAACTTTAACCATATCAATCACCTTTGTCATCAACCTCTGGACATCTCGAGCAAGAATCAAAACTGGTTTCTCCTCATAACGAAGATCCTTATCGAAAAGTACCTCATCCCACTTGATGATGTAATCCCCATCCCCATGGTATCGCTTAAGTATGGATACATGGAATACCAGATAGACGCCTGACAAACTAGGTGGCAGTGCTAACCTGTAAGCCACTGGCCCCACAATTTCAAGAACTTCAAACGGATCGATGAACCGAGGGCTAAGCTTGCCCTTCTTACCAAACCGCATAACCCCTTTCATTGGTGATACTTTTAATAATACTTGTTCACCAACCTGAAAGTCCATGTCCCAGACCTTGCGATCTGCATACTCTTTCTGCCTGCTTTGAGCAGCCAGCAACTTGGTCTGTATGCCCCTTACCTTTTCCTGCACTTCCTTCACTAAGTTTATGCCCAGAGGCTTCACATCTCTTTCCTCAAACCACCCAACCGGTGATCTGCAGTTCCTCCCATACAAGGCTCGAACGGTGCCATGTCAATACTGGAGTGGTAGCTGTTGTTGTACGAGAATTCGCACAACGGTAGAAAGTGGTCCCAATGACCCCCGAAGTCCATCACACATGCTCTCAGCATGTCCTCTAATACCTGGATCATCCTTTCTGACTGACCATCAGTCTGAGAATGGACGGTTGTGCTAAAGGTGAGTTGTGTACCCAACTCTTCATGTAACTTTCCGAGAACTTAGAAGTAAATTGTGTACCCTTGTCTGAAATAATGGACAGTGGTACCCCATGCAGTCTCACAATCTCCTTCACTTAGATCTTAGCCAATTGCTATGAATTATAATCTACCCTGACCGGAATGTAATGAGCAGACTTGGTCAGCCTGTCAACAATGACCCAAATTGAGTCATACTTCCCCAAAGTCTTGGGAAGACCCACCACGAAATCCATGGCTATCCTTTCCCACTTCCACTCTGGAATTGGCATTCTCTGAAGTAGTCCTGCAGGTCTTTGATGTTCGTACTTTACCTGCTGGCAGTTCTGACATTTGGACACAAAATCAACTATGTCCCTTTTCATCTCGGGCCACCAGTAATGTTGCATCAAGTTCTTGTACATTTTGGTCACACCCGGATAAATTGAGTATCTCGAACCATGAGCTTCTGCCAAGATTTTCTGTATCATATCATCCACCCGAGGAACACAAATCCACTCCCTGAATGCAACAATCCACCAGAGTATAATATGACATCTCTGGACTCCCCGTATATTACCTTACCTCGCAACTTACCCAGTTTCGGATCCTGAAACTGTTTTGCCTTTATTTCCTCTATGAAGGTGGCCTTGACCTCAATGCTGGCCAACAACCCACCTTGATCTGAAATGTCCAAGTGCATGAACTTGGCCTCCATAGCCCGAATCTCCTTAGCTAGTGGTCGTTTGGACACCCCCAAACAAGTCAAGCTACCCATGCTAACAGTTTTTTGGCTCAATGCGTCTGCCACCACATTAGCCTTACCCGGATGGTACTAAATTGTCACATCTTAATACTTCAATAACTCCATCCACCTCCTCTGCCTCAGATTCAAATCCTTCTGAGTGAAAACGTGCTGCAGACTGCAATGATCTGTGCACACCTCACACTTGACACCATAAAGGTAGTGTCTCCATATTTTCAATGCAAAAACCACCGCTGCCAACTCTAAATTGTGAGTCGGGTAATTTCTCTCATGCACCTTTAACTTCCTGGATGCATAGGCTATCACATTCATATCCTGCATCAACACAGCACCCAAACCAGAATGTGAAGCATCACAGTAAACAACAAAGTCTTTACCTTCAACCGGCAAGGACAAAATAGGGGTTGTGATCAAAAGTGTCTTGAGCTTTTGCAAGCTCTCCTCACACTTGTCGGACCACACGAACGGTACCTCCTTCTGTGTCAGCCTGGTTAGGTGAGTAGAAATAGAAGCAAAATTCTTAACAAACCTCCGGTAGTACCCTACAAGCCCAACAAAACTCCTCACCTCGGTCACAGAGCTAGGCTTAACCCAACTCTTGACTGCCTCAATTTTCTGGGGATCCACCATCACCCCTTTTTCTGACACTACATGCCCCAAGAATGCCACATAAGTCAACCAAAACTCGCACTTAGTGAATTTTGCATAAAGTTTTTGGTGCCTCAAGATATCCAGCACAATACAAAGATGATTAGCATGATCCTCCCTACTCTTAGAGTAGATAAAAATATCATCGATGAACATAATAACGACGGAATCCAAGTAAGACTTAAACACCCCATTCATCAAACTCATGAATGCTGCTGGCGCATTGGTCAATCTAAACGACATTACTAGAAACTCGTAATACCCATACCGATTCTAAAAAGTAGTCTTTGGAATATCTTCCGGCCTAATTCTTAACTGATGGTACCTCGACCTCAAATCGATTTTTGAGAACACTGATTCACCCTGAAGCTGGTCAAAAAAATCATCTATACGGGGTAGAGGGTACTTATTCTGGATGGTCACCTTGTTCAACTGCCTATAATCTATGCACATCCGCATACTACCATCCTTTTTCTTTACAAATAAGACCAGAGCACCCCAAGACGAAGCACTGGGACGTATAAATCCCTTATCTAGGAGTTCCTGCAGCTGAGTCTTAAGTTCCCTTAACTCTGCCGGAGCCATATGATACGAAGGAATGGAATTGGGATGAGTGTCTGGCTCCAAATCAATACAAAAATCTATGTCCCAGTCCGGAGGCATACCAGGCAAGTCCGCTGGAAACACCTCTAAAAATTCAGAAACAACTGGAACTGACTCAATGGGAGGAGACTCCACACTATCATCCCGGAGGTAAGCCAAAAAGGCTAGACACCCCCTCCCCACTAACTTCCTAGCCCAGACAAACGATATTATCTTAACTGGCTTAGGCCTGTACACACCTTCCCAATCTAGTCTATCCTTACCCAGAATTTCTAGAGCCACAGTCTTGGTATTACAGTTCAACACAGCATGATAAGGATATAGGCAGGTCATACCCAAGATAATATCAAAATCAGCCATATCCAGAATTACCAAGTCTACCCAAGTATGTAACCCCACAAAAATAACAGAACAGACATGATATATATGAGTCACAACCACCCACTCTCCAATTAGGGTAGAAACATAGATGAGGGAATCAAGGATATCACAAGTCAAACCCAACCCCAAAGCAAAACTCACAGACACATAAGAATAGGTAGAACCTGGGTCAAATAATACCGAAGCCATTTTATCACAAACAAGAATAGTACCTGTGATCACCACATCTGAGGCTTCCGCCTCAGTCCTCCCTGGAAAAGCATAGCAATATGCCCGATCATCAATCCGGGTGACTTCCCAGGCTGGCTGCGCCACACCCCTGCCTGCCCCACCGTTCCCTCAGTCTCTCCGGCCTACCTGAAAATTACCTCGCCCACCTTGTGGATGACCCCTAGCATTACCGCCTCTGCCTGCCGGAACCACTACTCTAGTCTGCTGCTGACCCTGATTACCTGTCTGCCTATGTGGACACTCCCTCTTAAAGTGGCCCAACTCACCACAATGGAATCAAGTAGGTCTGCTAGTTGATGTATAGGACGCTCCCTGGCCTCTAGGAGCTGAAGACTGAGCTCCCTGACGACCACCTGTAGTAGCTGGCAGAGCTGACTGAATAGGACGGGCCGGATAAGCCTGCTGATGCTGGCCCCGGGAGTATGAACCACCATAGTTTCCCTCATTCCGGGGCTTCTTGGATAAAGCCTTAGCCTGCCCCGCTTGCCTAACTCCCTCAATCTTCTTCACATAATCCACCACATTATTAAAGCCCTTTCCTGGAGAAGTCATATGCACCGACAGTAACTGCAGATCACTACTCAGACCCTTGACAAACAACCGAACCCGTTTCTCCTTGGAACCCAACATCTGTGTAGCAAAATGAGACAACGCATGGAACTTAGCCTCATAAGTTGAGACCGACGTGCTACCATGCTCGAAGTTCAGAAACTCATCTTTCTTCCGATCTCTCAAAGTACGAGAAACGTACTTCTCTACAAACAACGCGTAGAAGTGCTCCCAACTTAGTGGAGGTAGAATATAAGACCGACACTCAATATGAGACCTCCACCACTGTTTGGCATCACCCTGCAACTGAAAAGTGACAAACTCCACCCCATGCTGACGTACAATACCCAACTTGTGCAACCTCTCATGGAAATCTAGGATGAACTCATAGGCATCCTCCTTGTCTGTACCCTGAAACATCGGAGGTTTCAGCTTAAGGAACTTAGTCAGCATCTCATGCTCATTACCTGTCATCACTGGGCCTAGCATTGGCCTGAGGAGATCATTTGTGCCCGAAGCTGCGTCCATCCTTGGTGTTGTAGTAACCGATGGCTGAGTATCCAAGGCCTAATTTACATAAGTTGCGGGTATGGCTCCAGCACCAACCAACCCACTCAGAATATCCCACGCCTGCTTAAAAGATTCCGGTGTCATAGTAGGAAGGCCTGCACCCCCAACCGGTGCCACCTCCTCTTGAGCCCCTCCATCCTCTACAACCACTTCTTCTACATCCTCAGCCACATGATCTTGAGGTGGGGGAGGGGTTACCTCGCGTGCAGCAGCAGCTCAAGCTCCACCCCTGGCGGGTGCGGCTCCAGCTCGTCCCCTGCCCCTTCCCCTACCTCTGTCACTAACTACCAGGCCCGCTGCTGGGACCGCTGGTCTTGCTCTATTATTCCATGTAGTGACCATCTGCGGACAAAAAAGTGAATAAGTTTAGATACTAATTTGTATCACCAGATACCAATTGGAATCGAGTTATAGCACGAGAGAAAGAAGGAAGAGATAGTTTTTCCTAAAGTCCCATAGCCTCTCGAAGAAAAGTACGGACGTCTCCGCACCGTTTTGCAAGACTCTACTAGACTTGTTTGGTACGACGAGATCAACGAACCTAGGCTCTGATACCATCTTTGTCACGACCCAGCCCATCGTGAGTGGCACCCACCCAACCCGGATGAGCAAACCAATAGAGTTCAACCCTTTGCCTAGACTAACAGCCTAAAACCAATAACAGAAAATAAACTAGCAATCAAAGTAAGCAAAAACTATAGCGTACCTGCAGAAAATCCCACCTAGGAACTGAAAGTTATTGTACCAAACATCAATACCAATATCTAGAATACGGGGATGCAACCCCAAAATAAAAAAATCGAATTAGTTTTAAGTCCGAAACAAGTCCAAAACTCTAAAGATAACCCAAGGTAGCTCAAATCAAGCAGCTCAGTCTTGCAAGTCAGAAGCCATCGGCACTAAAGGTGAGGTCGCGTCTCAGCCATCGAAAAATTTCTTGTACTCACCAAAAGACAAGCAAGTGCAGTATCAGTACACCACCATTGTGTACTGGAGGGATCATCAGCCAGTTTCCAAATAAACAATGTATAACAGTACAACAATATCAAGTATAAGGTATGGGAAACATGCATAAATAGCCACAGACACACTTAGACTACCAGTCTCAACTCATCCTGCTCCCACATGAATCCACCACCTAACTCTAAGCCACAACTGTATACCATTAACTACACCTTTATGTCTAGCCTGGACCTACTCTGGGATCCCCTTCTAGACTACCCACCTGTACCTTGAATCAACCCGGCCTAAATCAAGACCAACACAAATGTCAATGAACAACCCAGCCTAAACCAAGACCAACACAACAGTTAACCAGAATTTCCCTGGCCTCTCAAGGACCATCAAACCAATAACACGTTCTAATAAGCAACCCGGTCCACTCACGAAACCAATATCAATTAATGCAACACCATAATAACAATGCAATGATGCAACAAAAGTAAACCCGTACCAGGCGTGGTACCCGTGCCAACCAAGTGTTATACCCGTACCAGGCGTGGTACCCGTGCCAACCATTTGTTATACCCGTACCAGGTGTGGTACCCGAGCCAACCGAATGTTAATAATCCATAATCAAATGCATGAACAAATAACTTGTAAACCAACAAGCAAATACCGTTCAAATCACAGATTGTAAGGCAGGAAACTTAGACATTCTATACAACTTTCCTAAGCAATGTAATTCATACGATCACTTAGATATGAGTACAAAATATACAACATTCACAGGAATTCATAAGCCATCACCTACCTCGAATGATCCAAGCTCTATTCGACCCGAGCTTTCCCGTGTTTCGGATTCCTCTCTCGTTCTTGGTCTAAAAATAACACACAGTACATACAATTAACACACAAGGCCTGCACATTACCCGGATTATACCAAATCTCCAAACTCCAGGCCACCCATGATCATCCCACCCTTTTCCCGGGCTTTTCCACCATTAATTCTCCTAGTTCTATCATTTTTACGGATAAAAATAGGGAATTTGACAACCTATGATCATTTTAGCATACTTTTATCAATACCCAAGAACGTACATGCTTGGAACCCCCTTCCTTCCCCGAATTCCACCATTCCTAAGTTATGTCAACCTTTCCCCAAATTTCCTCCTAGCAATTCTACAGCATAGGAAACATAATACAAAGATTGGGGAAAGAAAACCTTACCTTAGGGAAGAATTTTGATGGAAAAAGGAAGAAAAATGCCTGGAATCGCCCAGCCCTTCTCCCAAAATGAAATTGTGAAAAACTAAATGTTTTGGGAGCTGTTTCTGCATTAAAATCCCGTCGGCCCGCTATAGCAGTCCCCGCTCCGGTATAGCAGTCCCGCTATAGCAGATCACTACCGCTACGGCGGTATTAAGCAGCGTTGACCGCCCTTGATCACCGCTATAGCGGTGGCCGTTATCACGCACGGTTATGCCCGTCACAGACAGAATGTCCAGAAATCTCTCAGTTTTGGCCATTTTACAACACACTTACTTTCCCCGACGATCCAAAATAACCCCTTCACGTCGAACACAATTTTGGGAGTTCTACTTACCCAAATTCGATTCCGAAAAGTCTCCCGGACTCCTTTATGTCTTCGCTACATGGAAAACTAGCTTAACACAAGACACAAAGACCAATTCTTACTCGGATTTCCCTAGAATCTACCTTGCTCCAAAACCGTCTGAGACTAGCCTAGCCCAGAATTTCAAACTCCTAATCCGGAGTTTTCTAACTCTAAAACTTGGTACGATTGGACTACCCGTAATGACGGACCCGATCGTTACAGCAACAATGGCACCCCTTGACCCAAAACTCCATTTTTGACAATCCAAGTTCAGATCAGTGCTCCTAAAATATTCTATTACTGTTGTCTACAAATATTTGGGCATTATAACCCCTAAATTCTGTCCAAATCACAACTTTTGTTCAATAACAACCTTTTACCTCCCACCCCATTTTTGGCCTTTTTTTGCCAAGAATAGTGTAATCCTTACGCCCATAACGCCTGGGAGGTATTGTAAATGTAAAGGAAACATCCATGCTTCAGGAATCCAACAAAAATCCAACCTATGATTCAAGTTCAAAAACCCACTACAATGTATACCCCAAACACTCATTTTCTACCTAAATCATGTCTAAATTCATGCAAGAAAGTAAGGAATCAAGTAGAAACGAGTCTTACTTGGAAATTTCAATGTCGGGAGTGAAGTGATCGGGAGAGAATGTGGTATTTTCGGAAGGAATATGGGAAGAATGAGGGGTGAAATCCATTTTCCCCCTATTTCAACCTGCTGTCAACCGTTATAGCGGTTGACAGTCTACCATAGCGAAAGCGCTATAGCGGAATAATATATGCTATAGAGGACGAAAATCCATTTTGGAAAGGAAAGTTCTCCCAGGTAATTTCAAATTCTTTTGCTCCAACATTGTCCGAGACCTCGGATTCTTTGGGTACTTGGAAAGATCATGTGTAAATTTCCTTAGGTAATTTAAAATTCTCCGAGGGAGTAGGATTAGCTATTTTCCTTTGAATCAGTGCGACTAATCGAGGAAAGGTTGGTAATTCACATAGATACGTACGTTACACGGTCAATTGGGACAGTAAGGGTCCCCGGCTAGTTTCTTTCATTCTCTTGATTCTTGGGATCGTTCAGGGATGAAAGATGAGTAAATTGGTATCTGTTGTAATGACCGGATCCATCATTATTTCAAAAACCATGACATCGTGAAATTCGAAAATGAGTTAAAAATATATTTTTTGTATTAAGTGGGGTGACGTGGTGAAAAAAATTAGATTTTTGGAAAATATCTGGGTTGACGTCACTCCGCTATAGCAGTATTTTATACACTATAGCAGAACCTCTATGGCGGAAGGTCATTCCGCTATAGGCAGAAGCCTCAGAACGAGTTTTTAATAAAAGATCTCTCCTCCTCAGTTGAGAAACATACGAGGGTTTCTCTAAAAACCCTCTTATGCTGCTCCAAGACTTGGAAACTTTGAGGAGGAAGGGTTATGGCTGAAGGGACGCGGAAAAGCAGATTCCAGGACCATCATTCAGCCGGGAACGCCTTCACGGAGCCCTAAACGCATCCTTGCAGCTGTTTGGTGCCCAGATAGGCTAGGTTTTCACTTGAGCAAATAGACCTGTTTATATTCGTACTATGGTATAGTTGAAAAGGAGAATCCATAATTAGGCCTCCGGGCATGAGTCTGGCAGATTTGGTGTTGGTTATGTGTGAACTAGGAATTGGTTGGTTGAAATGGTGAGTTGCTAATATGTATTTGTTGGTTGTACATGTTATCTTGATCTGGGAAATGGTAGTATTTTGGGGACTGTGATATCGGAAAGGTTTGGGGAACCGGGAAATACTTGGGGTAACTAAATAGGTAATAAAAATGGAGAGATTTCTAGATAAGGTTTCGGGCGTATGAATAGAATAACAAGGAGTGGATAAATCACCAAGGTTAAGGGGTGGTTTTTCCCACATTGTAATAGACTTGAAAAGGTTCGGAATCAATATAGTTATTAAGGTGTGTTAATAAAAGAGGAAACGGGACTTAGTCTTCGGACGGGTTAGGAATTGAGTTACATACCCGGGAATAAGGGTAGGCGATGGCTTGCTTCCTGTATTGCTTTGTCCGTTTAAGTACTCTTATCTAAGTATTTGTATGAGATGCATTGTTTAGGGACTGATTAAAAATATCTAATAGTCATGTTAGCAGTCTGGTAAATTGAACATTGTATTGTCCTTGTTGGTTTACAAGTTGAGTGTTCATTTTTGTGACTATAGATTGTTTGACTTTGGTTGGCTCGGGTTCCACGCCTGGTATGGGATAATACTAACGGTTGGCTCGGGTACCATGCCTAGTACGGGATAATACTAACAGTTGGCTCGGGTACCACACCTAGTACGAGTTTACTTTTGCATCTTTATTTAATGGTTCCCTGAGTGGACCGAGTTATGAACTTGAATTGTGGTTGTGTATTTTGGTCCTTGAGAGGCCGAGTTGTTATATTGCTTTACGAGTTAGTCTTGGTGTAGACGGGTTGTTTATTTGACACTTAGGTGTTGTCTAGAGGGGATCCAGGGTGGGTCCGGGAGATGTAATGAGGTGTAATGGTCGTTTGTTGTGGATTGTTGATTATATTTGTGAAGTGGTTTACACGTGGTTGATAAACTAGGGGAATGACTGAGCGTCTGGCATTGGGTGACTAGCTGGTGTTATCCTGTAAAGAGTTGTCTAGGGATCTGGGAGGGGTCCGGGTACTTGTGGGTAGTGCCATGGGTGTAGTGGGTCTGGAACGACAGGGACTGAGTCATTCTGGATGCATAGTCATGGGGGTTGACTAGGATAATGGTGAGGAAATCAGAGCTGAATTTAGCAATTGGGCTAAGGGGTGTGTGACTTGGGAAGTCTAAGGTTAGTGTGACTTAGGAAGCCTAAGCTTAGCGTGACCCGAAAGACTTGAGAGGAAGGGAGTTGGAAGCAGAAGGAATAGAAAGGGGTGAGGTAAGGGGTGTGAGTAGACGATCGGTTGAGATCGGGTCTGGTAATGGTAATCGGTGGAGGATAGGGCTATACTGCTTATTTCATGTTTTTCCTGTTTTCTTATATGATGGTACGTGTGCATTCGGGTCAACCGATGATGCCTACCAGTACGTGTGGTTGTACGGACTCTACTCTTGCTATACCCTTTTGGGTATAGTCTGGTTGCAGAGTTGGTGATATTTCATAGGTACATGACGATGGTGATCTATAGCAGCTTCTGTCCTTCGATTCCATGACTGAAGTTGTGTCTCATTTACGTCTCTCTATATAAATCATGTAGTAGCTCTTGTACCTGTTTAGACTAGGTCCTAGGGAGGGTATTTTAAATTATAAAACTGTTGGTTGTAATCTTCACAAAAAGGATATTTTTTTGAAAACAAGGTTTTAAAGGGTTTTCGTATATCAAAAAGGTTATTTCATGGTTGTTTTCTCTTTTCCGCATTTTACCTGTTGGACGGGTGGTAAGGGTTCATCTATCTAGGTGCATAGAGTAGGAGCCCACATGGCCCGGTAGGTTGGGTCGTGACACTTATGCTTATGTGTTAGTATATCTTTTACACTAGTGTAAGAAATATTCTAGATACTACATTAGTGTAGAATATTGTGTAAGATATATTCTAGATATAAGTGAAGAATATTGTGTAGAATTACTGTAGAATATTATGCACATTAATTTGTAGGATTTACATTAGATGTAAGATATTTCTCTTGTGTATAAATACTGATATATTCTTATGTATTTGGATCAATCAATTCAGACAATCATTCTTTAGTTTCTCTCATGTTTTCTCTATCTTGACATGGTATTAGAGCCTTCTTTTCTTTGATTCATAGAGTTCTTGATATGTAGTTACTTTCAAAAAATTTTGGAAGTTCTTGTTTTCTTGGTTGTTAATCAACAATTAGTCCTAAATACTTAGGGCTCTTGGTCTTAGTTATTCTAGCTATTCTTTCGTATCATTGTGGTTTTGATATTCACTATTCAAAAATATGACTTCACATCAGTTTGAGTCTTTCAATGTTCGTTTTACTGGAAAAAAATATTCTGCTTGGGAATTTTAGTTCCAACTATTTGTCACTGAAAAGAATTATGAGGCCACATAGATAGAAATGATCCTTCTCCCACTGATCCTACAAAGTTAGGTCAGTGGAAGGTCAAAGATGCTCGGGTGATGACATGGATTTTAGGGTCAATTGATCCTCTTATTGTACTTAATCTCAGGCCATACAAGACTGCAAAGGCCATGTGGGATTATTTATAAAATATTTATAACCAAGACAATAGTGCAATACGTTTTCAACTAGAGCAAGAAATTGCTAATTACTCTCAAGGAGGTCTTCCTGTACATGAATATTTTTCTGAATTTCAGAACTTATGGGCTGAATTCACGGATATTGTTTATGCTAAAATACCTGTTGAATCTCTCTCTATAATTCAAGCAGTTCATGAGCAAAGCAAGCGAGACCAATTTTTCATGAAATTGCGATCTGATTTTGAGAGTGTTCACTCTAACTTGATGAATCGTGATCTGTCTCTCTCCTTGGATGTTTGTTTTAGAGAATTACTTTGTGAAGAGCAACGTCTTCTCACACAAAATGCCTTCAAGCAAGAAAATATTCTCACTGTTGCATTTGCTGCTCAAGGAAAAGAAAAAGACAGGGATATGAGCAAAACTCAATGCTACATTTGCAAGGAATATGGGCATATTGCTAGCAATCGTGGTAAGAAATTTTACAGTTATTGTAAACAACATGGGCATATTATCAAGGAGTGTATCACACATCCTCAAAATCGTAGGATCTATGTTTTTCAAGCTGGAATAAATGATTCTACTTCTTCAACTGGAACTAACAACCAACATGCTACTCCAATAACCGGAGAAGTTCTTACTTCTGAAATGGTACAACAAATGATCGTGTCAGCCTTTTCAGCTTTGGGGCTACAAGGTAACGATGTTACATCTAATTTTTGACTTGTTGATTCTGGCACATCTAATCATATGACCAACTCAACTAAACTGCTAAAAAATATTCGTGAGAATCATGGTCCATCACAAATCGAGGTTACCAATGATAGTAATTTACCCATTACCAAGGTTGGGGATATTACTAAAACTTTCAAAAATGATTTTGTATCCCCAAAGCTCTCACTAGTCTTATTTTAGTTGGCCAATTGGTAGATAATAATTGTGATGTAAATTTTTCTCATAATGGTTGCCTTGTGCAGGATCAGGTGTCGGGGATGATAATCGCGAAGGGGCCTAAAGTTGAAAGATTGTTTCCTATATACTTTTCTATTTCTCGTGTTCTATCTTTTGCTTGTACTTCTACAACTAGTAAAATTGAGGTTTGGCATAAGCGTCTAGGACATCCAAATTCTATTGTATTGTCTCATTTATCAAATTCTGGTTTATGAAAAATAAAAATCAATTTTCAGCAACTCCTTTTGATTGTTCTACTTGCAAATTAGGAAAAAGTAAAACTCTTCCTTTTCCTAATTTTGGTAGTCATACTACAAAGTGTTTTGATGTCATTCATAGTGATGTTTGGGGCATTTCTTCAATTACTCTCATGCTCATTTCAAGTAATTTGTGACATTCATAGATGATTATAGTCGGTTTAATTGGGTGTATTTTCTCCGTTCCAAATCTGAAGTATTTTCCATATTCAAGATATTTTTGGCTTACATTGAGACTCTATTTTCTACTTGCATTAAAATATTAAGATCTGATTCTTGTGGTGAATATATGTCTCATGAATTCAATAGTTTCTTGCTTCAGAAAGGAATTGTCTCACAACGCTCTTTGCCCGTATACGCCAAAATAAAATGGGGTTGCTGAGCGTAAAAATCGTTATCTTTTGGATGTAACTCGTACTTTATTGATTGAGTTATTTGTTCCATCTAAATATTGGGTTGAAGCTTTGTCTACTGCTGTCTATTTGATTAATAGCCTGCCATCTAAGGTGTTAAATCTTGATTCTCCATACTATCGTCTTTACCACCAAAATTCTAGCTATGATAATTTTCATACATTTGATTGTGTTTGTTTTGTGCATCTGCCTCCTTCTCAACGCAATAAATATTTTGTGCAGTCTACTAAATGTGCTTTTATGGGTTATAGTACTTCACAAAAAGGTTTTATTTGCTATGATCCCAGTTCTAACAAATTTTTTCTAGGAATGTCATTTTCTTTGAGAATCCGTATTTCTTTCCTACTCATGTTGAGTCATCTTTTGTTTCTCCTCTTCTTCCTACTTTTAAAGATTTGTCATCTTCTTCTAAGCGATTCAAACCTGAATTTGTGTATGAATGTTGTCGACCAACTTTACCTCATCCCAAAATTGATCCGCCACCTGAGACTGCTCCTCAACCAAAAACTGAGATTTCTTCAAGGCTTGCTACTCCTGAGCCTCCTCGGCGATCTACCAGAGTATCTCGTACTCCTAACTGGTATGGTTTTTCTTCTACTTTATCCACCATCTCTATTCCAATAGGTTACTCACAAGCCTCCAATCTTGAATGTTGGCAAAAAGCAATGAAGGAAGAACTTTTGGCACTTAAAGAAAATAACACATGGGATATTATTTCTTGTCCTTCAAATGTTTGCCCAATTGGATGTAAATGGGTTTATTCGATTAAACTTCATTCTGATGGAACTCTTGATTAGTACAAAGCTTGATTGGTAGTCCTTGGTAACAAACAGGCGTATGGGGTGGACTATGAGGAGAACTTTACACTGGTAGAAAAAATGACTACGATGCGAACTATTATTGCCATTACTGTGTCATAAAACTGGCCTCTTCATCAAATGGATGTAAAAAATGCTTTTCTCCATGGTGATCTCAAAGAATATATTTATATGAAACCTCCACCTGGTTTGTTTTCATCACCTACATCAGATGTTTGCAAGTTGAAGCAGTTTTTGGATGGTTTAAAATAAGCTCGCAGAGCTTGGTTTGACAAGTTTCGATCTACTTTGCTTCACTTATCTTTTGAACAGAGTAAATATGACTCATCTTTGTTTCTTCGGAAAATATCTATTGGTTGTGTTTTTCTCTTGGTATATGTGGATGACATTATTATCACAGGAATTGATTCCTCATCAATCTCTAACCTCCAGCAGCAGCTTAAAGATTCTTTTTATATGAAAGATCTTGGTACTCTTACATATTTTTTGGGGTTGGAAATTTACTATGATTCTTTAGGTGTGTTCTTAAACTAGCACAAATATACTCAGGATTTGATTTCTTTGGCTGGTCTTCAAGAATCTCCCTCTGTAGATACTCTATTGGAATTGAATGTAAAGTATTATCGTGATGAAGGAGAACTTCTTTCTGATCCAACTTTGTTTTGGTAATTAGTTGAGAGCCTAAATTATCTTACTATTACTCGGCATGATATCTCTTTTGCAGTTCAATAATTCAGTCAATTTATGCAGGCTCCCCGTCATTTGCATTTAGTGGTTGTTCATCGCATCATTCGATATCTCTCAGGAACATTTACTCGTGGATTATTCTTTCTTAGTGGTTCTCTTATCCGGCTTACTGCGTTTAGTAATTCTGATTGGTCTAGTTATCCCGATACTCGTTGCTCTGTCATGGGTTGGTGCATGTTTCTCGGAGATTCCTTGATATCTTAGAAGAGCAAGAAGCAAGATCGTGCTTCAAAATCTTTAACAGAGTCTGAATATCGAGCAATGTCTACAGCTTACTCCGAGATTATTTGGCTTCGTGGTTTATTGGAAGAAATTGGATTTTCTCAATCTAGTCCTACTCCTCTTCATGCTGACAACACAAGCGCCATTTAAATTACAACCAATCCAGTTTATCATGAAAGAACTAAACATATAGAAGTGGACTGTCATTTCATCATAGAAGCCGTAGATGAAAGAGTTATTACCCTTCCTCATGTATCGAGTGATCTTCAAATAGCTGATATATTTAAAAAAATCAATGGCACGACAACGTCATCAGTTTCTAGTAGGCAAATTGATGCTTTTTGATCCACCGACATCAATTTGAGGGGGGATGTTAGCATATCTTGTACATTAGTCTAAGAGATATTCTAGATACTATATTAGTGTAGAATATTGTGTAAGAGATATTTTAGATACTACATTTAGTGAAGAATATTGTGTAGCATTAGTGTAGAATATTATGCATATTAATTTGTAGGATTTACATTAAGTGTAGGATATTTCTCTTGTGTATAAATACTGATGTATTCATCAATTCAGACAATCATTCCTTAGTTTCTCTCATGTTTTCTCTATCTTGACATTATGAACCTAAAGTGGCAACCCATAGATATGAGCCTAAAGTGGCTAACCTGCAGATATGAGCTTAAAATGGCTAACTTATAAATATGAGTCGAGATAGACTAAAACAGTAATCTTATTAGCTTAAGGGAGTTAGATGGCTGACCAAGAAGGCACAAGTCTAAATACTAAATGTCTGAAACTACGTTTGCTAGTGTGGGTTATAGATCATTTTGCAAGTGAGATGACTCCCTCTATATGTCTCAAAATGGGCTTATATGGATTCTTGCTAGAAAACTATGTATGTATGTTATATGCCCGGCAATGTATGGGATGGCTTAGCTGATCGAGCCTAGATCAGACTCCATGAGCTCACATGATGGCTTATATCGGTTCACCTCTTACTCCCATAATGAACTAAAAGAGGAAAAATATACTTAACTTTAACATATACGATTCGAGCTTATGTTTTCCATCATGTTGTGATTATCTCTATTATTTGTACTTGTTATATATATATATATATATATATATATATATATATATATGATTGTCACCTTCTTTCTTTTTGTTTTACATACCTACATTTAATGTACTGACATCACTCGATGTTGTATTATGTTACAATGTAGATTCAGGTACACAGATTTGTGATCAGACACGTTGTTAAGTTCATCATCCTCAGCTATTGGTGAACCCTCCCTACTTTCTGGGGGCCTAGTCTAGATTTGCTTAGCTTGTTCTCAGTTTTTAAGGTATGTCGAGGCCTTACCCCGATAGATATTATTTGTCTATAATGTAGAGGCTTCATAGATAGTTTAATTGTCAGACATATGATATCTTCAATTTTGACTTTTACATCAACTTATTTATGGAACTTATGTTTTCTTCTGATTAATCAATGAAGTCTTTTTCGTTAAAAGATATTCTTCATGATTTACTTACGTGTTCTACACTATTCTAGTTAAATGCTCATGTCTATGCCAAAAGATTCGCTTGAACCAGCAATGACATCGGATGCCTACCACGTATAAGGTCTAGGCTCGGGGCATGCCAACCAATCTCCTTCCCGCTTCCATTGAAGAGATCCTGAAAAACAAAAAAGTCAGGAAAGCAGGAAATAAAGCATTGCAACTCTCTTGTTAGTTTTGAGACTGAAAGAAAATTGAACTTGAACTTTGGAATATACAATACATTAGATATAACACTCTTATTGGATCCAATATGAGTGACATAAGCCACATCTTCATTAGAAAGATACAACTTCTTATGACTGCTTATTTAATTAATTGATAATTTATTTAGCAAATTTAATTTTGAAGCCATATGATTTGTTGTTCGTGTGTCTACAATCCAGTTAGGATTGTGAGGTACTAACATAACCATATATAGGTTCAGTCATACCTGCCACATTTGCATATGTGGTAGAGGCAGAAGCATTTTTAGTCTGAGAATTCTATCGATTCAGCAACTACACTATATAATTTTAGTGATCGTGTGTGAAGGGGATAACACCAATATCTATGATTCAGTTGAGCCTGAACTTGTTTCATGTTGCCTACAGATTGAGTCTGAGCATTCACATTTGTGTTGAGACCATATCCAAATACTAGTTGAGACTATGTGAACTTTTAGCATGGTAAGACTCATTTCGTGAAGTTTCTTCAGTAACCACATTGTATGTTACACCTCTATTCCCAGTAACCCCTTTCCTCTTGAACTTGAACTCAGGTGGGTAACCACTATTTTCCAACAATTCTCCATGTCCTCTTATCTTACACAAATCACAGTATAGATGTGAGTTTTCCTTGAACTTCTGATTTTCACTTTTTCTGCTACACCTAGCAACCTCATAACTACTTGGATTTGCTCCCAATAACCTAGTTGTGGCAGAAACAAATCTCTGACTTTCATCACTCACCACCATAGCATAGGCTTGGTTAATTAAGGGAAATGCATTCATTAGCAATGTTTGACTTCTTGCCTGTCCATAAGAGGCCATCAAAAATTGAAACAATTTTAACTTTTGCTTTCTCACAGTCACAGTCTGGTGGTGGCACCAAGGCCTCAAATTCTTCCCAAAGATTCTTGAGTTTTGAGAAGTACACAGGGACAGAGTTAGTGCCTTGAGTCAGAGTGGTTATCTGCTTGTGTAGATTAAAAGTTCTCGATCCATCCATATTGGCGAATCTTTCTTGCAGATCTTGCTAAACTGCTCTTGCACTTGAAGCATACATGATGCCTCTAAGCAGATTTTTTAAAGACGGAGTTCATGAGCCATGACAGCACAATGGCATCAACTCATTCCTAGTGATTCCACAATCTTTCAATATAACTTTCTTTGTTACATGGACCATCCACAATCCCCAATTTATTTTTACCCAAAATAAAAATATGCATAGAACAAAACCAAATTGCATAAGTCTCAATACCTGTTAGCTGGAAGGAGATAATCTGATTCTCACTAACATCTGAGGGAGATAGGAACAATGAGTGATTGTAATCAATTTCTTGTGCGCTACTCAAAGTTGTAACTGAGCGACTTTCATCGGCCATTGTTTCAAATTGAACTCCGAACAATCATTTTTCAGAGCTTTGAGTAATTTTTTAGTTTCACAATTCAAAGACTTGAAAACTTGAGCAATGAAAGCAATTGATCACTACAATTGATTGAAATCAGATGCCGGCAGATTCAAGATCTTACTCTAAGCTCTAATATCATGAACATGTTCAATTATCAGATTAGGATTGTATCCTTTGAATGTGAGAAAGAAGAGAAAGAGGAGAAGAGAGAAAGAAGTTGTAATTAAGAGAGAGAAAGTATTATTGATTATTCTTCAAGTTTTAGCTCATAAAATCGTACAAAGATGTATTTATAAACTAGGCTAATAGGCAATTAGTTAGCTTAACAAACTTTGTGATTGACAGTTATAACTAACTTAATCGCTATTCAAACTAATTATCTAGATAGTGGAGTTTATAGTTTTACCCTTTTAGTCTATTTTTCTCTACATTACTTCCTTCAACACTTTTCTCTTCAATATGTGCAAGAGACGTAGTACATTATTGTCTAATATATAACTGTGATTTTTTGTGTTCTATCACTTGTTGCTATTAAGTTGTATCAATAATCGCAATTTCATAATTTAATTTTTCAATGTTTAAGTGACCTTTGAAGCAAATTACGAGACTGTGTATTTTTTTCTCGAATTTGTCATTGATACGATCAAACTTGTTCAGTGATGTTGTCAGCTATTTGCGTCAGACCTCAGACTTTTTCTATTCCTTTACTTTATGTCTCAATTTGACTTTATTCTATATTTTTTATTTGTATTGTTCATACTAATTAAGCAAGTTATATTATTATCATCACACGAATTTTAGTCATCTCAGTTCACGTGCTCCTGAGCCATGTCTATAAATTTATCTATACCAAATTTAAAGGTAAACAGTTCTTCCTTAGAAACATAATAGTCAGAAATTCAGAAACTATTTGCATATGCAAATACGTCTCAAAGCGCATCTTTGTAAAGGAAGAAAAATATTATGAAGAAGTGCAGTATTGTTTGGGATATAGTTGATATGCCCGAAATCTAATTTCATATGTGATAATTTTAACATACTTTTATAAATATTATTAGATATTAATATGTGGCATCTGATATGATAAGGTCCTTGATTAATAAGTCTGGAACTTGACATCATGACGGAGATAGAGATCATGATAATGAGAGAGTCATGTCTCTTATAAGTTAATCTAAAGTTAATATTGATCGTAATGATCCGATTAGATCAATATGTATGTGGTGGTCTTTATGAGATAAAGATTAGTTGATCTCATTGATTAAATCACATACATAAATGAAGTATATAGAGATATGATTATTGAACCTACTCATTGGATAACTTTTAATGGTTAGAATTATTATAATTGTCACTGGGATATTATCTTGAGGAATGTGATATAAGAATTTTCTTTGACCTGAGATCATCATAATAATTGACAAGTGGATACCGATGCCCCTGCAAAATGGTTGAAAAGATATTAGATATAATTAGTTAGGATTTCTAACTTATGGGTTTTGAATTATAAACCAAAAGTCAACCCAAAAATGGGCTCCGAGACAAAAAAGATCTCCAAAATTTAAAACTTAAAATATTTAACAGAAATACTTTAATTTATCATGTGTTCAGATACTTATTAAATGAGTTATAATCAATTATCGAAATAAAGTTTGCTCTCAAGTTTAACTGAGTGTCAACAATAAAGTATCTTGAGGAAAAACACTTCATTTATTTCAACATCATCCTTCTCTCCAACCAATATTTATTACTCCCTCCGGATATTGTACTTGTCGTTCTTACTAAAAATAAATGATTCATAATAGTTATTTTTTAGAAAAAATTAAGAGATAACTAGTTATTTGTTTCTACTTTTATCCTTAGTCATAAATATAGAGAGATACTAATAAATAAGAATAATTTAGTTAAACTATTTTATAATTAATATTTTTTTAAGAGATGTACAAAATAAACCACGACAAGTAAGGACTCGTTTGGCCATAAAAAGTGCAAGTAATTTTTGAGAGAAAAATTGACAAAAAATGTTTAGCCATACAATTTGTCATTTTTTGGCCAAAAAAATCAAAATTTGAAAAACTGGAAAAAAATAATTTTTGAGCCAAATTCTAATTTTTCGGTACTTATAAAAATTTAAAATTTACCCTAAATTTTTATATTTTATTAAAAAAAAACCTCACTAATTCTTGTCTCTTGGCGAACTAATGAAAATGTGTGCATTTATGCATATAGGTGAAGTCAATAGTTGTTGAAGCTTATAATCTATGGATTTCTTTTAATCACGAAACATGTTCATTAAAATGATAATACAAACTTATTGATATTTTTAATAATTTTAAGAATGTATGGAGATAAATCATATTTTATTTTTTTCTTTAAAAAGTGAAATATTTTCCCTAAAACTATGGTCAAACACATGATAAAATTTTACCCAAAAATTACTTGCCAAAAATATTTGATAATCTATGGCGAAAACGCTAGCTAAAGTGATCGGGAGGGCGTAGTTGTTTTAGCTGAAGACAAAAAAGTTTTCCAAATTAAGTATTCCAACCAACTTAACAAACACTTGAATGTTTTGTTAAACTATAAATTTCATGGTAAAATTATCAAGAAAATCCATTTTTCAGAGCTGAAGATGATGAAGAAAATTAGTACAGCACTTTGCTTTCAGTTTTTTTTTCTGGTAATAGTTGCAGCTACAAAGCGAATACCTACAACATTGGATGGGCCATTCAAACCAGTAACTCACAGATTTGATCCTTCATTGCGTAAAGGAAGTGATGATTTGCCAATGGACCATCCAAGGCTTAAGAGGAATGTTACTTCATTTTTTCCAGAACAAATTGCTCTTGCTTTATCATCATCTTCATCTTCAATGTGGGTTTCTTGGGTCACTGGTATATCATATTATTACTCTTTCTCTCTTTCATTTTGAAATAAAATAATGGTTAGCTCTTAAATATTGTTCAGATCACTTAGCTAGCGTTTGGCCATAGATTTTGGGAGTAATTTTGAAAAATTTATCTTCAAATATCTGTTTTACCATGAAATTTTTAATCAGATTTTGAAAATCTAATCTTCAGATATTTTCAAGTTCCCAGTTTTTTTTGGGTTTCTGGGACTTCCACTCACAAAATCTCAAGTAAAATGTATGTTCAAATACAATTTAAAATTTCAAAAATCCAAATTTTCAAGTTTCAACTTTAAAATTTATGGCCAATTGGGCCTTTTTTTCCCTTGTTTTTTTCTATTTGTTTTTCTTTGGTTGGGGTGGGGGTTGCTTGTAATGGTGGATCCAGTGTGTTAGCAGCTAAATTTTGCTCATATCATGTATATTTATTAAAATATTTATAAATATTTGATTGTGAACCCAGTTATTAGTACATATTAACTTGAGATTACTATACGAACTCATAAATTTCAAATCTTAGATCTGCCTTTATTTGCTTGAGCAGACTGAGATGCCGATTGTTACCTGGGTGGCTGTTCTTTGGTTCTTAGGGGATTCACAGATCAAGGAACTATGTATACCAATTGAAATGCTCCCTCTGTTTCAATTTGTTTGTTTGGTTTTGACTTGGCGCAGACTTTAAGAAAGTAACGAAGACTTCTGAATCTTACGGTCTTAAACTAAAAATATGTAAAAAAAGTAAAACTAAAAAAGTAGAATGTATCAAAATGCCCTTTGATCTAATGATTTTAAAGATGTCATGTGAAAAATTAGAATTAAAGAGTTGTCAAAAAGGGAAAGAGAAATTCTTTTTTGAATGGACTAAAAAAGAGAGTATGAAAAACAAATTGAAACGGAGGGAGTATCACTATTTTCACTTAGATGGATTTAATTGGTCAAAGTATTTAATGAGTTGACCTTTATGCATGTAAAAATATTTTATGTAATCTGGTCACTTAAAGTCAACTTAAGGTAAATGTTTTGCATTAAACATCTAAGAGTGTGGGTAAAATGTTGGAGCTAGTCAAATCACTCTGGAGCATGTACACATTTTACACAGTCAGTACATAGAACTTAGATTTATTAATGTTTGTTGTATTGTTGTTTTTGGCTTTTTGGTTTTGGAATGGATATATATTATTTTCCTTTAGGTTGGTTTCCTTTGGTCAAGTTTTATTAAATTCTTTCCTTGGTTGATCTATGTTAGAGTGGGTTAGAGTCCCACGTTGGTTGGGAATGGACAGGTGGTCTGCTTATATGGACTTGAGCAATCCTTCGTGAGCTAGCTTTTGGAGTTGAGTTAGGTCCAGGTGTCATATCTTACATGGTATTAGAGTCAGGTCCATCCCTGTTTGGGCTCCCGATCCACCTCCAGTTTTGTTTCAGCAATGGTGGCTTCCAATTGCTTTTAAGACATCTTAGATCAAGATGTGTACCAATTGCAATATATCTAGTAATTTTGTTATGGGGTTTAATTGTTCAAGTTGTTTTAAAGTAGTTTGTGATTTCTTTTGGTTGGTTTCAGGGGAAGCTCAGATTGGTCTGAATGTGACTCCACATGATCCGAAAACAGTGGCAAGTGAGGTATGGTACGGGAAGGAAAGTGGGAAGTACACAATGAAGCAAAATGGGGTTTCGGTTGTTTGTAGTCAATTGTATCCATTTGAAGGGCTATGGAACTACACCTCTGGCATCATTCATCATGTGAAGATTGATGGTAGGATTTTTCTGCAGAACCTTGCTGAGTTGCTCAATAAGTTCCCTTGGCTCACATATCTTGTTTTTTGTTTTCATGCTTCAAATAGAGATCCATGTCGATGAAAAGAATACATTCTTGCGAATATTCACTATTTTTATATCTGTTAGTATACTGGAAGCTGAATATATATGCAATGATATATATGTATACATGGCACTGGTTGCCTCTGAATTACGAGTCTTTGAAGTGTAGGATAAATCAATTAGTCCTACCAAAGAGATCTATGAATGATGCAAGCTTTCCTATCCTTCCATATATCATTGCTTCTCCTCCCAATTAATCAATAGGAAGGAGCATAAGCTAAACTCTCTGTTTTGGTATATCTTTATAGGGTAGATAGCTAGCAGGACAGAGAGGAACATAAAGATAATTAGACAAATAATGATGTTTTTGTAGCACTCGAATCTCCAATAAATACTAAACAGAAATCTAAAACCACTATTGTTTTAAGTAAACAATGGCTCAGTGTATCGGTCATTTTCAGTCCAGTTCATTCTTCTTTTCTTTTCTTTTTTTATAAGTAGTAATCAGGTTCTGTCTCTTAATTATTGTTTAGCTGCAAGTGGAATGTTCATTCATCAGAATGTCAAAATGAGAAACCTCATTAGTATTTTAGCAGCTATATGAAAAAGTTAACTGTAATTATGGAGGACAAATTTTCTAGCTCTTTTAAAGATTGCCCGTTATTATTGTGTAATAACTAATTAGTCTTTTTTCTGTCCAAAAATGAGAAGTTTCTTTTCTTCTGCAGGTCTTGAACCTGAAACAAAGTATTACTACAAGTGTGGAGATAGTTCTTTAGCAGCAATGAGTGATGAGCTTGAATTTGAGACCTTTCCATTGCCTGCACCTAACAAGTATCCACGACGAATAGCAGTCGTTGGCGACCTAGGTCTTACAAGCAATACAACCACAACTATTGATCATCTCATAATGAATGATCCTTCCATGATATTGATGGTTGGAGATTTAACTTATGCGAATCAATACCTTACTACTGGTGGTAAAGGAGCTTCATGCTATTCTTGTCAGTTTCCAGATGCACCCATAAGAGAGACATTTCAACCTCGATGGGATGGATGGGGAAGGTCATTTTGTTCTTTTCCTCACTTATCTAATCTCCTTAGTCTTTTAAAACTTTCTACCCTTTCTCTATATCTTTCTTGTCAAAGAGCCTCCTATCTTGCACCTGTTGATGATTAATGTCGTAGAATTGTCTTTGCTATGGCGTATTGCTATAAAATAGTCTTTGCTTCTGCAAATATGTCTTGCAATTGAATTTGTTCTCTCTTTAATTCTTCTTATCTGGAGAATTTAGTTGAAGAAACTAGAAATGGTTTTCATCTTTATAGCAATTCGAATTCAGGAAAAACAGATGAATTTGTTATACTAAAGATGCACAAAAATGTGTGCCGCTGGAACAGTCCCATTTTCTTATAGCTAGATATGTTAAGAGCAGAATCATCTGAAGAACAATAAAAGTGCTGCTAAGGTCCAAGAGTTGATACAAAGGCTGGGTAGTATGTAGGCAGAGTTTTTGTTTTTCTTTGGGCTGCTTTGTGGTCGAGTCTTTCTCTTTAGCAAGGGAGGGGTTTTGAGTTTTGTTAGTTGCTAGTGTTTTGAGGCCTGCCTATACACAGGTGCTCCTTAGTTTGTACACAGTTTTGATTGTTGGTGTAATGGTAATATTTCACAGTTATTACCAAAAAAAAAATCATTTGAAGAGACAACTACAAGGACAAGCTAGGTGTCTATTGTGATGATATCATTTGTTACCGTCATTAGGGCATACAATATTCATATAAATCAATCGTCTGTTTCAGGTGTGAGGTTCATGTTGATGCTAGTTACACTATTCCCCATTTCCCCGAGTGCTCATCAAATAGATACATTGTGGTTATGAATTACAATCTACTAAACGTCATATTATATATGCCTATGAGACAGAAAATGAACAGTTAGAAAATGGAAAAGAAAATTAAAGCTTTCGAGGAGAAGTTTGAATTGAATAAACTGGAGTTGCAGGTTTATGGAGCCATTGATCTCAAGAGTTCCAATGATGGTTATTGAAGGAAACCATGAGATTGAGCCTCAAGCAGCAGGGCTCACATTCCAATCATACTTGACAAGATTTTCCGTTCCTTCAAAGGAATCTGGCTCTAACAGTAACCTTTACTACTCTTTTGATGCTGGAGGAATCCATTTCATCATGCTAGGAGCCTATGTTGACTATAATCAGACCAGTAAGCGGTTAAATTGCCTAAGCTAATACATCATTTTTCATTTTTCACTTTGATATCTTCAGTCACTGCCTGTTAACTTCTAATATGTGAGGTAAACTTGCATAAAGAAAGATCATGCTGCAAATATGATGGGCTTTGTTAAACTTATATCAGGTGCTCAGTATTCTTGGCTTCAGGATGATCTGAAAAAAGTAGATCGTAGCGTGACTCCTTGGCTGGTGGCTGCATGGCATTCTCCTTGGTACAATAGCTATTCGTCACACTACCAAGAATTTGAGTGCATGAGGCAGGAAATGGAAGAAATACTATATACATATCGTGTTGATATAGTTTTCTCTGGTCATGTAAGCTGAAATATACTCCTAATTCTGGCTATAAATATGCAAATTAATGACCTGAGTTCACGAAATTTTCTAACCCTCTACCTATTTAAATTGAATTAACCAATCATTCCCTTCAGAAAATTTCAATTAGGACTTATCTGGCCTTAAAATAATAAGCTATTGGGATTTCAGAAAACATTTGATTGGGATCTCTTCATGAAGAAAAAAAAAGGTTCTTCATGTTAACTTAATTTGTGTAATTTATCTCAGGTGCATGCATATGAGCGAATGAATCGAGTCTACAACTATACCTTGGATCCATGTGGCCCTGTTTACATAATAGTCGGAGATGGTGGCAATATTGAGAAAGTCGACGTTGATCATGCAGATGATCCTGGGAAATGTCCTTCACCAGGTGACAACATTCCAGAATTTGGAGGTGTATGTCACAAGAACTTTACCAGTGGACATGCCAAAGGAAAATTTTGCTGGGACAGACAACCAGAATGGAGTGCATATAGAGAGAGCAGCTTCGGCCACGGGATACTGGAGGTAAAGCCAGAGCTTCAACTTTATTACTTTTCTTATTCTAGAGGCAGTTATTGAACGGAAACATATGCAACAAAAATGGATCATCCGCATTAATTGAGAATTTGATTGTGTATAAAGAAAAAGGCAAGTTCTACGGAGTAGTGATTAGACCAAAATTGTTGTATGGGGCAAAGTGTTGGCCAGTAAAGAGCGCCCACCTTCAGAAGAAGAAGGTGGCGGAGATGAGGATGCTCAGATGGATATGTGGGAACACTAGGAGAGATATGATTAGGAACAAAGTTATACGGGTAAGGCGGGAGTGGCCTCCGTGGCAGACAAGATGAGGGAAGTGAGGTTGAGATGGTTCGGGCATGTGAAGAGGAGGTGTGCGGATGTCTGTAAGGAGGTGTGAGAGGTTGGTTGTGGCAGGAGTTAGGAGAGGTAGAGCTAGACCGAAAAGAACTTGGGGGAGGTGATTAGACAACACATGACACAACTTCAACTTACTGAGTAAATGACCCTAGATAGGAAGGTTTGGAGGTTGAGGATTAGGGTATAAGGTTAGTAGGTTGTCGCACTTTTTGGGGGAGGTAGGGGCTAGCCTCCTCTCCTCTTCTCCTTATTAGTAGTATTACTTAGTAGTCGCATAGTCCCTTATTCTTCAATTAATGTGTATTGCTATTTGTTGCTTCATTTGTTTTGTACCTTGCTATCTTGTTGGCATATTTTTCTTGCAATCCTGCTTCGAAAATATTTCTTTTGAGCCGAGGGTCTATCGGAAACAACTTCTCTACCCCATAAAGGTAGGTTCAAGGTCTCCGTACAATCTACCCTTCCCAGACCCCACTTATGGGATTACACTGGGTATGTTATTGTTGTTGTTTGGCAAGTATGGCCTGAATCATGTTTGGTGAATAGGATAATAAACTTGGTCAACCTTATCTAGTAGTGTGATGACCTACATATGACTGGTGCATCTTAATGTGTTAATCTAACTTCAAATTTGTTGGGAAATGATTTGCTGGTCAGAAGTTAGAAAATTCTCTTCTCAGCTCAAAGAAGAAGGTTCTCATTGCAAGCTTTGGCAAAAGGCATATTCTACATTAATTATCATTCTTAAGCTCTTAATCAGTATCAGAAGTATCTTGATTCTTTATCAAGACTCAGAGTTACTAAGTAGGCGTTTGACCATAAATATTATTCACAATATTTCGGAATACGTTTTCACTTTATTCCAGAATACTTGTTTGGCCATGAAAACCAAAAACATATTCCGGAATATGTTTTCACAATTTTTAGTTTTTTGAAAAACACCTCTTGAGGTGTATTCACTATTTTTGGATTCAATTTTTCCTCTCACTTTATTTTTAAATACTACACCAACTCAATAGTCTAAAATATTTTTGAAAATACTATGGCCAAACACAACTCCAACTCTATTTTCAACTTTAAAGTGAATACCAAATAAGTGAATACGTTTTTGATTTTATGGCCAAACGGGTCCTTAAGTTAAAACTTGGCTGTTTCTACACTCTGTTTAGATTGTCGTTACATATTGTTTCATAATGTATGTATTGTATTGTACTGTATTATTTAATGAAGTAATGGCCTATTACTTATGAAAATTTTATGTTTAGTAAACATGAAATAGCAAGTTGCTTAGGTATTTTCTCATCCGATCCTAAGTTATGCAAAATGTCGTAGATCTTTTTCTCTTGGCTGCTAGACGAGAAGCTGGGTAGAGAGATAATAGATCCTCCACCTAGTCATATCCTCTTTCAGACACTCTTAACTAATTAGTTCTTCGTCTTTATTACCATTATCATCTTTTTTTTGTTTAAACATTTTCTCTTCTCCATTCATACATGCAGATGGTAAATTCAACCCATGCGTTGTGGACTTGGCACCGCAATCAGGATATTTACCGTGAAAACAGTCATGGTGATCAAATATACATTGTACGACAACCTCAATCTTGCTCTGTTGCCTCGAAGGTACCCTTTCATCTACCTCAAAGGTGATTACGGACATTCTTTCTCTTTCTTTTTCAACGGGGACTTGATCAACTATGGGTTTACTCATGGAGTCTTCAAATTATACAACAAAGTAAAATAGTTATGGAGACTATTAAACAGTTTGAGTTTGACAGTTAAAATCTCCTATTATTATTAGAACTGGAACAGGAATTATCAGTGATTGGTCACAGTTCAAACTGGAAACTTGTTACCACTGGTTTGAATAATGGGGACAAACCTACTCTTTAGTTCTCAGAACTTGCAGGGTATCTTAGCTCTGGCCATTGCATAGGTGCTATAGGGTCTCCGATAAGGTTAAATTGTTCAGAGTGCTATACTCCAAGGAGGATATCTCTCGGCAGCCTAAAAAACAAATTGTTGCTGTCATAGTAATTACTAAAAGTAGGGTAAGGCTGCGTACAATAGATCCTTGTGGTCTGGCCCTTCCCCGGATCCCGTGCATGGCGGGAGCTTAGTGCACTGGGCTGCCCCTTTACTAACTTCAGACAAGATGAAAGTTTCTTCTCGTTATCATATCTTTTCTACACGAGTCTCAAATCTCTTCTTGCTAAAAGTTCCTCTCTTTTTTTTCCGGAAAATTAACTGTGTTATTGCATTGGTACTGAACAGGATAGCAGGTTGAGTCCATCAATACCACCGGCATTGGACATTGCAGCTGCACGAGTATCCTCTCTTCTCTATTACATAATGTTGCCCGTCGTTATCCTTATTGGCCTTCTCAGCAACCACTGAGTAATTGAAAGTTGTGACAAAATTGCTTACACTACAGTGATCATGCTACTGAGATTACATATGTTGGTGTTGTCAATAGCGGATTGTACAGTATTGTTATATGCAACCTCTGTCCTGTGTTTTTGGTAAACAGTTGCCCGGTCCTGGTCATTGCGACCCCCTTTGTGAGGAGGCACCCCTTCTTCCGAAGTTACTATATGGATGTTTTGCTTTGGAAATACAACGGGTGTTCCCTTGTTTGTGTGAAGCTGGAGGATAATCTTGTGAAATGTGATTAGTTGCCAGAAAATGGGTAAAAATTATCTTATTCCTTAGTTTAAATCTCAAACTCCCTCTCAAAGAAGTTTGAACCATAGACATTCTTCTGCAATTCACTGTCAGATCAAAAATCTAGCAGGGTCAATGGTTTGGTTTGGTCGGTTATTTTAAAAAATGTACGCTATATCAATTTTTCGGTTATTTTGCCGTGCATAACTAAAAGTAGACTGTTTAAAATTGTATCAATCATGTGGGTTTTTCTTCGGTATTGTATGGTTTGGTTAATTTTCAGTATTTTATTCTTTAAAATAAATGCAATAGAATCTTTTTGGTAGAATTAAAAATCAAAAATTGTAAAAGTGCAAAATGAAAATGATCTTTTAAAAAATAAATAAATAAGATAATCCAACATTAGTGGTGAACTGTACGTGATTTTTATCATTGTAACACCTATTTCTTAAACAACATTATATTCTACATGTCAATTAAACAAAGTAATACAATTAGCGTAGACTTGTTAGAAATCGTGTAATGTTAAACAAATCATTCTATTTGTTTCTTCAAAAAAAATCTTTGGTTAGAATAAAGAACTATATAAATTAATAAAATTAAGAAATAATTTGGTATTTCATCGTAGAAATGAATTCTTAATGCATATAAGAGCAAAAGGGAGTTTGTAACTGTATATACAACTTAAAATGATTTGTTGGAAAATATTTATGGTGCACTATGTTGGAGGCATCTCCTTAATTCCTTTAAATCAGATCGTCCCACTTTTCATGCACCTTAATTCATTCATTTATGTTATTAACTAGAATTTAGTTTTATGTATCTTGCATTCTTGAGAAATTGTAGTGAGATTAGTCCTTCAAAATATACTTCACTCAATTAATTTTATCTATTTATCAAAACAAAAACTTGCATTTTTTGACGATGGTCATTAGAAGACATAGAACAATAGTGAAATTGCAACAATAAATTTTGCAGTTCAAATGACAAGAATTTGAAGAGAGAAAAAAACAATGTGTAGCATCACCGGAACTTTTGAAGAAGAAAAAAAATATATAGATTTAATTTGACTCAAATATCATGAAATATAAAGGGGAAAAGAAACAGGAGGGAAAAAAATTACCTTTGTGCTTGTTGCTAAAATTTGTTGTCCTCTTTCAAATGGTAGTAGATTGAGATTTTGAACTCAAAATAAAGGTGTAATCCTTTTAGTTTTCAAAGGGGTAGGTTGGTTTGGCCGTTTGGACACTACTTGTGTGATATTCTATTATAATTCACCCAAGATCCAAGGCCAAATACATTCGATTTGATATTTTTAAGAAAATAAAAGAATTACCTTTAGTTAGTCAGTATGATTATAAATTCGAAATGTATGATTTTATAGTGTTCGATCCCATAGTTTTTTAAATATCCATTGACACCCTTACAAAATCCATAAACATCTTGGATTAGGGAATGTAATGTTGCTTATCAGGAAACGAAAGAAGATACTAATAAAAATAACACTTTCTATATCACAACAGCCCGTCTAGCTCAGTTGGTAGAGCGCAAGGCTCTTAACCTTGTGGTCGTGGGTTCGAGCCCCACGGTGGGCGATTTTCTGCTTTTTTGTTTTTGATCCTTTGCATAACAGATATGCTTCAATCCCATGTAATGTAACATAAATGGTTAAAAGAATTCACATTTCTCATGAATCACTTCATATTGATTTCTTCAAACACTTCATTTTCCATTTCTTTTGCATTGTTTATGATTGTCGAGTTTGAACTTACTACCAAATCATAATGCTAAAAAGAAAACATACAACAACATTCTCATCTTGTGAAGGTAGAAAGATTATTTTTTTTAAGCACTCGACTCAAGTAAAGCATATCACAATTAGCTATAAATGATAAATGAAGAGTAAAATTATCAACTCATGAAAATTTACGCGTTGATCCTCCATTCCTGTTGTGTATATATATATACATACTCTATGATATTCATGCTTTAAAGTAATCCTTGAGAAAACCTTGTTATAAATTATCCAGCATGCTGTAACACCTCAAATTTTTGAGCTAGGATTTCAATTATTTTTTGTGTGTAATTAGACTTGAACCCGAAAGATTTCATTGTAACTAGGTGTTATGGTCAAGCACTAAGTGTGGAAAGAGTGTTAGATGTGAATTAAGGTCTTAAGGAACCTCTAGCACAAGTTAAGTTGAAAGCTTCTCTACCGACTAATGTTGTGAGGGAGATTGTGCTTGTAAGCCATAGTTATGTTGAGGAAGGAATTAAGATCAACCACTCTGTCAAAGTGTTGGTGGATTAGTGTTTCTTGATTATTATTTTTATTTTTATTTTTTGTCTCTTGGAAGCTGTAAGCCCGAATAGCATGCTAAGATATGACGTTAACTTTACCTAGTGTTATACACTAAATTTGAGTCGGGTAATGGTCATTAAGGTAGAAAGAATGATAGTCAAGGATAATAATGTTGCTTTTATGAAACTGAACTAGTATGCTTGACATGGTGCGTGAGAGGGCTTAGGTTGATAACATAGGGTAAGCTTGAATGTGTAAGCATGATATATACATGAGAACTAGTGTTGAGGCAATGAATTGTGGCTAAGTCATTAGATGAAAAAGAGCCTTACGTTTATAAGAATAAGTTGTACCCGAGGTAATATGTTGTTAGATGAGGTTTTAAGTTGTTAAATGCTAGGTGTTCCTGATTAGTGTTCTTGAATTGCTTTATATAGAGGGGGCTAGGTAGTTATTATTTGGCGTCCATTGGAATGGAATTGAGGGAATTATGGATCTAAAGGGACGTTGTTGAGCCTCTTGGTAGTTTCTTTTAAAATTTTATTGAATTGGGTGAATATGAGATTGGATAAATACTAGCAGACTAAGGAGTGGAGGATAGATTCTTAAGTGTTAGAGAACGTGAATGTGTGCGCGCAAGAGAGCTAAGTTTAAATATTTCAACTATGGAAGTTAGAGTAAGTTAAGAATAGTGTCTCTGAAGAGAATGTCCTAGAAAGGAGTTGATATTTTTTCAAATATAATGTCTGAGTGAGATTAGCGTTCATGTGTATAGTGATACCCCACAATGCCGAGTGTTGTACTTATAAATCTTTTTACAAAATAGGTCCACAGGTCTAGGATAGTAACCTTTGCGCTAAGGGGGAGATGATGAGGTGTTGAACCAAGGGAAGTATTGAGTTTCTAGTGGTGATAAGTTGCAGAAGGGAGTTAGGATGCGTGCCATAGTGATCCATTCTTATTCTGGCATATTCCTTATACTTCAGCTTAAGAGGACACTCTACCCATGTCTTATGCCTTTGAATCATGCCTATGTCTGAGGGCCGAATTTTCTATGTGAGTCTCTTGTCAATGCTCTGTCCATTGAAATGGAAGCGACAGCGTCTCTCACCGATGTATCTTTCTGTAAGGTTCTAGGAATTCAAGGTCTATGTTACGATGCTTATGACCCATGAACCCATATTTTCCGTTATGCTCAGTCCTATAAACTCAAGCTTCATGATATGCCCAAAGTGGCTATTGAAATCATGCTAACCATGCATCTACTCAGATCAGACTTCTTGAAAGATTTGTGCTTTTGAATTTTCTTTCCCTAACCATGTGTACGTCCACTCATGATGGTTATGGATGGTTATGGATGGTTATGGCATATCTATGCTCAGAACAACCCTTAGTTCACATCTTGCGTGTTTAGTATATATGAAGTGCTCGTGCCCATCGCACCAGATTCCCTAGATGTCATCTTGCATGATAAGATCACGCTAAGTATAAGTCAAGGTTGAGCAACATCCATGTGTCCCAAATGCTCATGCTCTTGTTAAATATATTCAGTTCATACTCTCAATCTATTCTTTCGGTAATGTTTAGTTTATATAGGAGCAACTGCCAGTAAAGGAAGCTAAGTAGTGGTCTAGATGAGAGGTAGTGTATATTCTTTTTCTAGTGGTGGTTACGGTATGATTGTGTTACCTAAGTTGTTAAGTGTGAATGAGGTGCGATATGAGGATTAATTGTGTGAAAGAGTTAGATGGGGATATATGATGTGTCTTCTTGTAGAAGTTCAAGAATTATTGATTGTGGGGAGATGCTTGAGAGAACTCTTTGATAGTTTAGTTGCATATAAGCCGGAAGGAGGGTATAGTAATAGGCTTGAATGTGATGTTGTATACTTGTGGATAATTGCTTCATGTGATAAGTGACTTCTTGTTAAAACTTGAGCTTGATTGATTAAGGTGACAAGGAGAAGTAGTATTTTTGGAGAATAAATTTAGCTGTAAAAAGAGACTTTGATGAGTTTAGAATAAATCTAAGAGTTGATCACGTTTAGGGAAAAAAGTTCTTAAAGGGGTAAGGCGTATAAAATCTCGAAATTCAGACTAGAAGGATCACATTAGATGTAGCACTTTATGCCTTCAAGTTAGGCTTGAATGGGGTGAGAGCAAGATGTTAGATGCAAACTTTAGTAGCTATATGCGTCAATGTAAGAATTTCAAGTCGTAAGTGGTGATGTGTAGTAATCGGAGGAGGTTATATAGTTGAAAAGTGTTGTTAAATCTAAGGGTTATTATCCATATCATTTAAGATGAGGATACTTCTATTCATACATTCAAAACTTCATTTCATGCCATGTATCAATCTCAATTCATGCTTATGATTTCCAAAATTTCATGTTGTACATTAGTATGATCATGTTCTATAAAACCTATGTCCTAGATCATGTCTATGCCAAGTCTCATATGTCTCACGATTTCTACTCTCATGATTTGCTTGATGTTGTCATAGAGCGGCTCTTGATGTCTTTTTATCTTTGTTTAAAAGAAAATTCTTGATGAGAAGTTATAGCCTTTACTTTCTTACTTGTATGGCTTCAATAAGTCCCTACCCATCATTCGAGGATGAATGATCCCAAGAGAGAGATATTGTAACACCCCAAATTTTCGAGCTAGGATTTCAATCATTTTTCGCGTGTAATTAGACCTGAACCAGAAAAATTTCATTATAACTAGGTGTTATAGTCAAGTACTATGTGTGGGAAGAGTGTTGGATGTGAATTAAGGTATTAAGGAACCTCTAGCACAAGTTAAATTGAAAGTTTCTCTACCGACTAAGTTTTCGTATAACTTTCTAACTTGGGTCATCTTCAAACGATCATTGCTCTTAGAATATAAAGAGTTAGGTGGCCCATGACCCACCAAATTAAAGGTATTCGAGTCTTGTTTCCAATGCCACCAACCACGCATTAATCCGAGTTTGAAGTAAAAAGTTATGATCAGTTTACCAGAATCCCGCCTAATTTTGGGTGTTAAAATGGAAGGAAAAAGGGACCATTTTCAGAGACAACGGTCCGTTCTTCCGATCATTTCTGGAGGCATAAGTCGTCAAATTTTTTAGAGTTAAAACGCTTAAGAAAATGGTCCATTTGTGACCAAAACAGACTATTTTGGCATCCATTTTTCTGACGCGTCTTTCCTTTCCTAGACCGATTCGGATTTTAATTGGGATTGCCTATAAATAGGACTCCTAAGGTAATTTTTCTTGTGAACTTCTTTCCAGGATGGTTTCAAACGCTCCTCTCCCTCAAAACACCAATCTTCCAAGTCTCAGAGATATCAAAGGCTAGAGTTTCTATCCCAAGAGCTCCTCTCCACAATCTTGTTCTCCAAGGTACGCAGAACGATCTCTTTTCAAAGTATCTTATAAACGTTATGGTTTTCAAACCCTTTGGTAAATATTTATACTATTTTGATTATGAACTTAGAGTTACAATTATGGTTTTACTAACTTTGAGAAAAGCTCATGAAAACGTTATTCCTTAACTTTTACTTGAAAATTCTAAGAGATTATATGGTGAATGGTAATCAAAAAGGGGATTGAAAGGTTTTTACTTGTTCTTCTTAATATCCAAAAGTCTTCAAAGTGATTTACGGATTTTGAAATATATTGTTATTCTAACGGATTTTACGAATAGAATGGATTGAGACATAAATTATTGTTTTACTATATGAATTTTATGAAATGGGCATGTTGAATTGTTGACAGACTCTATGAGTTCTATATTGATGAAATGAATGACTTGCAAGTCTTGGTATGACGATACCAATAACGGATTATGCCCCTAACGGAATTGTATTATTGAAGGATGTTTTTAAAGATATTGAAAATGATAATAATTTGGGCTCTAACAGAATTAGATGGTTAACCGAGAAGGTGTGAGGCTAAACGTCTCAGCACCCGAAACTTGTGTTTTGCCGACATAGGGATGGTTCGATCCTAACTTGGGACGACCTTATCTTTTCCTCTACGAGGACAATTGTACCGGCCATATTGTATTGAAATCTCAACTCATGCGGCAAACATGGGTTGGGGCTTAGCCGGTCGAGTGTTGATTGGACCCACATAGCCCGTGATATTAAATAGAAGTCGGTGATACCATCTAGTTCAAAAGTGACAGATAGAAAGTTTATTATTTTCTCATAATGAAATTTTCTACGGATATTTTATCGTTATTGTGTTGGAAGTATTTTAAATTGTATCTATTTTGGTTGTTCTGTGTACCACTACATTTCACATATTGACCGTCTTCGGGCGGCTACATCGTTTTGTGATGTAGGTTCTGAGGCACCTTCTCATGGTACTACGCAACGCTAGATTCTTCAGACAGGTTCAACTTTTGGTGAGCCCTCCATATTTCGGAAGGCACCTTTATTGATAGACCTCTCAGTCTTATATTTTATGGTATTGCCGAGGCCTTGTCCCGGCATCGATGTTTTATTCTTATGTTAGAGGCTTCGTAGACCTATGTAGATGTTTTCTAAATGTTTTGTTCCCAACACTTGGTTAACCTTTAATTACGTATTAAATGTTTTCTCAAATGGGTCTTCATTCCGCAAATGTTTAATTTAATGTGCTCACGATGTTATGTTAAGGGGTCTTCTCGGACCTTTATTGGTCTGAGTTGCCCGTCACGTCCAGGGCCTCGTCTCTGGGCATGACACATGCCTAGATTTCTCTGATTGTTCTTTCTATCATAAAAATACCCAAGTTTGTAGGGAGCTGTATTTGAAATGAGCAATTTGTATAATTACTTTTAAGAAAGTATGCACACACTATGTCTAATTATTCATACAAGAATGGATAAGCATATTTGAGAACTCCTGATTTCTTATTCTAGAGACAAACTAAGAAATCTTTTACCCTTACAGCACAGTAAAACCTTAACAGAACAGAGGAGAGGTGAGTTTTGATCAAGTGGTAAGAGCGCAACGAACGAGTGATATGTAGGTTTAACACATATCATTTCAAACACGCCACAGACAAAAGCCTGAGGTAGAGGAGCGGATCCATTATCCATCGAATTTAGAACTGCCAGCTGGCCTCAAGGATTTCTCAATTACCAAAAACAAGAAATATCAACAGAAGAGAAAACCACAAAAAAGTACTGTCCTAGAACTTCACTCCTCTTCCAAGCGAGACTAGACTTCAGATTTCAATAGCCAAAGATGAAAAAAAACCTATACTCTGTCTACATTAGCAATGTTTATGATTCTATCCTACCCCCTCTGACAATCCCCTCGATACACCCTTAACCATCCAGTGTCATGATAAGCCTAGTTGAAAATGTGATAATTGGGCATGACTTTTCATGACTTGCAAGAGAATTCATTCTTGAATTCCTTCTCAAGTTGTTCCCTAGTTTCTGTCTTTGCAGCCAACACAACATCATCAAGGAAACCTCTCTGAGGGAATTCTTCGGGTACAAGACTTCGATATATCTCAAACTGCTCATCGGCTTCTTTCTTCTTGTCCAACAAACTGTAGACTATTCCCTGCCACCAAGTACCAAACACGGTCAGATTCGAGAACAAAGATATCTGGGGTTGACTGCCCCAACATTAAGCTCTCTCTAAAAGCTCTAATATTTCTGTTCTTTTTTTTTTCGATAACACATACATCACCATATGAATCAGAATTAACAACACCAGAGAGAAAATCTTTTGTTGCCTGAGACCATGTTCATCAGTGACCATCTAATCCAGAGTATATCAAGCATTGCAAAGAGTACATACTAAACAGCATTTTATCATCATTCTTCTCAGTTTTACTGATCTCGTAATATGCGAACCTTGGTTTGATCTCTAACTTTGACTAAATTACAAGATCAATTTTCAGAAGCTCTAAAGTATTCCAGTGGGCCACTTGAGTCTACAAGGATGCACAATAACAATTTAGCCAGAAGTTTAAGCTGATTACAGAGCTATAATTTGCTTATTCTTAACATATCCTTTTCGAAAGCTCGCAATTCAAGAACAACTGAAGCTTATAAAGCAATATGCTGAGGAAAAATAGAACTTAAATACCTGGCACAGATAAGGCCTGAAGTCTCTTGGATTATCTTGGACAAGAAGTTGAAACTTCTGTAAGGCCTCTTCTAACTCACCCTGCAAAACATGAATGAATGTAAGAGAAGAGAAGCAGGCTGAACAATTTTTTATCCTCCCTTTTTTTAGGTGGATAGGTGAGAACAAGCTAGAACTGGGTCCTCTGACCATCAAAAGATTGAGCATGAGAGTGAGAACTGCTGCTATCATGACCTTCAGTGGCAAAGACAACCTCTTAAATTAGCAAAGGTAACATGCTCGGACAATCTATTACCCGCAAAGCGAGACCATCATATAAGTGGCCATACTTTCACCATTTTACCCAACTACACTGCCTCTCTTCCAATCTGTACATCAATGCTAAATCAGACTCTAGGGATATCAAATGGTATTATTATAAAGCAGACAAGAGAGACATTGCTGTTACACTTGGTTGCATCGACTTAGGCACAAGATGTTATGGCAGATAAGCTACAAAAGATATGCTAATAGTGGGAGGATATCATGATTTACATGGCCCCTCATGAGAGTTGACTAACTCCTGTTGATGTAACAGATAAATGTCACACTAAAGAAAGAAAATTTAGCAGGTGTACTTCAAGCCATTACCTTAACAACATGCATTTGTGCGACTAATATTTTTATGTTTCTCTCCTCATTGACTCTTTTTTCCCGGCGAGCAACTTCTAGAGCACCATTCAGCATCTCAAAAACAGCGGGGCCTTCAAAGTTTTTGTGCATCACCATAGCTAAACCCTGGAACAATTCAATAGATAGATAAGCTAATAAGCAAAAACTTATAATAATTGAGAAGGGATGTATTCTACTTCTAATGAAATGCTCATACCAGGCATAACAAGTTAATTGCGGCAAACGAAAGATAACGGCCCAAGCAAACATCAGCAAAAGATTTAAACTCATTGCCTAAAAATGCATGCCCATTCAATCATAGAAGTGGAGAGAAAACAGTGAAAAAATCAGAAACAGCGTGACACCTGTTCTTTTTTGCCTGGACTCCTCATTGATCTGGACATACCAGTGACAAACGGGTAGGACATAGTGATGTTTCGAAATACACAAAAGACTAGCTAAATCCTCATATATAGGATGCATCAAATTGCTTAGTGCCATCACTTAACACAGATACATGCTTGATTCTGATTACTTACAATGTTCATCGCTTAGATATATAAGTTTACACTTATTATTCTCCTCCTCCATGCTGAAAATTTGTAGCTATCCTTCAAAGAATTGCTTCTTCATTCTAATGGGAATGGTATTATGAAAATGACATATGACTGAAGTTCAAAATATTCTTGTCTCAGGTTGGCATCCACTGCAAGTATATAACTGAATAGCCTATAGTTATACAAGAAACAACAATTTGAAGGCATAGTAAACCCTAAGAATCCAAACTTAGATAATACTATAGCTAGGTTAACTGACAAATGTAGAACTGCTCTCCTCAGAGAAGCTTGATTTGTATTTTAACACCATGGTATCAAAGCTTACCTTATATGAAACATCATGATAATCTTCATACAAGTGCACAATTCTAAAATGAATATCATGTGTTTCTTGAGCATTGACTTTCATTACAGCAGGTAGTACCCATAGTGTTCAGAACATGGTTAGCACCACCAGTAAGCCAGAGGGCTTCTGGAACAACCATTCTTTATCATTCCTCAGTTTAGCAAGGACAAAGTCGAAAGGAAAAACCACATCAGTTGGAACCAAGTATTGCCACATCTGAAGAAACAAGCAGTCAACGAAGGTGACTTGAAAAATTCAAGAGAGGGACAGGATTTTCAGCTATTGCGTGGTTATCCAATTGAAAACAGCTTTTTATACAAACTTTGCCAAATTTCTTGGGCTTCAAATGTAGTTACTGATGAACTTTTCAAGTTTAACTAAGAACAAAACCTGCATTTTTTTTAGTCATGTAAAACTGTGTAGGCCAAGGCATTCCACAGTCAACTACAAGATCCTTCTTTTTAGTCTTTACAGAATATCAATTAACAATAATGCATTGCGCAATTACTATCTGGATAACTGATGCTATGGTCCAGTCATTTTGCCATTAACTTATAAAGAAAATGGATATCATATCCAATATCTATCGTGAGGGAGCAGAAACTTCCACATAATTTAGATTCTAGAATCCATGTTCAACCTTCAAACCATAAAAAAGATATCCAAATAAGTACTAGGTTATTGACATTCTCCATGTCATGGAGAATTTGACAGTTGCAAAATCACAACTAAATGAATCATTGACCTGCATCAGTCAAACCAGCATACATCACAACACACAATAAGAGGGGGAAAAAAGCACGTAGTTGTTGTTAGGTCTTCCATTCAGTGTCTTAATGCACAACGTTCTACACAACAAGATATTTATATGACCTCTAGTGCTTTACACTCAACAATGTTTTATAAGCGCGTTCAATATCATCATTGACAATGACCATTAAGGAGAATTACTCAAAAATTAACCCAAGGGTGTGGCCTGGGTTGAGCGCCATGAGGTCTCAGGTTCAAATCCCACACCGGATGATTTCTTCCCATTTGTTCTAGCCTTGGTGGCCAGAGTTATCATCTGGTACCTGTTGTTGGTGGGAGGTGGAAATTATCACGTGGAAATAGTCGAGGTGCACACAAGTTGGTGTTCCATGTATGAGTTTAAGACCACAAGATTCAAAAGTGTTACTTACTTTCTTAAACTCCGTGCTAAGTCAAAACCAAACAAACAAATTGAAACGGAGAGAGTATTATTTAATCATCCTCAGCTCATACATGGTGTTCATGGAATATAAACAAGTGTGTAGAACCCAAAAGAAAAAAAAGGAAGCATCTAAGGACTTCTCAAAATAGAAATTGCATTAAACACAAGAGGATTTAGGAAACATACATGCAAAGCTCTAAGCAAGAGAGGCCTCTGCTTTAAAATCTCCTTGAACAACCTCTTAGCTTTGCTTAGCTGTCCCATCATCTCATAGCAAAGAGCCTGTAAAAGCCTCCACTCCATTTCATTAGGCTGGACCTCAATCAGCTTCTCCACATACTTCAAAGCCTCTTTAGTCTTCCCTTTCCTCATCTTCACATTAACAATAGTCTTCAAAGCATCAACATCTCTTGGATTCTTCTCCAATAACTTCACATACATCTCTTCTTCCTCACTATTCCCTTCTTGGGTCTGAAAAACACTACTTTCTTGAACTGGTTGTGGCACAGACAATACATGTTTTGCCCTTAAACCCATAAACAAGAATGACCCAACAAGTATGAAAACAATCTTTTCATTGAAAAACTTTGAAATTCCTTTCTGGGGTTTCCAAGAACATGCTAAAATGGATGAATTTTGGGATTTGGAAGTTGCTTGGAGTTTGGGGTAAAGAGTAGTGAGGGTTTTGGGAGTGAAAAGGGGAGGAAGAAAAAGGGTTTTGAGGGAATTGTAGTGAACAATTTTTGGGTTGTGATTGAGGCAGAGTGGGATTTTAGTGGCAAATGAAGAGACCATTTTAGCAACTACTAGAAAATTATTGCAGTGGCACTATGGGAGAAGCAGCTGCTTGCTTATATACACTGCTCCATTTGATGCATAAACCTCCAGGGGTTTAGGCGAATATAATCAACAGATACTAAGGTACTCTTCTCCGATCAGTGTGTACATCCATTTTTTCCATTTTTCAAAATCTTTTTTTTTTTACCCCTCACGGGAGCTCCCACCCATTTTACTTTCTTAGTGATGTCTTTCTAAGAAATTATTATAGTACATAATTTTCTGGAATGGAGATAGTGATTATAATCGATTTGATAGAAGAAAAAAAAAAGGAATAATTTGTATTTTTCGTTGGAGATTTTCAAAGAAAATTGTCACATATTCCTTCGATTCCTTATAAAAGATATTCATTCCGTTAGAATAGAATTAAAGAGGGTATTTATGCTCGTTGTGTTCTTTATATGGACGTCCGAGGCCGGGAGTCCATTTCCCTGACCCGTACTGATGAGAATTTGACTCCACGAGCAATTGAACAAAAGGTTGTTGAATTAACCTATTTCTTGCATGTACTATCCATTTTGCTCCCTTGGTAACTCCAACTCACGACTTTCGAATTGAAAGTGAGAGATGCTTACTATTCGAGCAATATCAAATCAATTATATTAGATTTTTAAAATTTATAAATCAAATTAAATTAATAAGAAATGATCTTTTTCTATCTCAATTTACTCAGATATTTTTTTTATAAAATTTTCACAATACAAACACATGTAAATAATGCTTTCAGATCTTCTTTTTGTCCTAATTAATACAATAATTAGATGACATGTTCATAAAAAAATAAAATAAATGTAAAATAAGTCATGTTACTATGCTAAGATATAATGTTAATACAATAAAAATAACGATAATTCATAAAATAAATACTATTGAATATTATTTAATTTGGGCTTTATTTTAGTTGCTAGATATTTATGGGCTATAAATTTATAAAGGGAAAATGATCAAATTTGTCCATCTATAATGTGAAAATGATTGATTTTATTTTTATTATATTATTGATACAAAAATACTTTGTTTATTACCTTAATAGTTTAAATATATCTTTTTTCTATTAGAATTGTTCAATGTAAACACTCAATTTCACGTGATATTTTACATCTTGATGAGGTGAATATTATGTGGTAATGACATGCCACCTCAACGCCCTAACTCATTTTACATCACCATTGTGACGGATACAAGTAAGATAATATTAAAGGCTTTTAAAATATGATAATAATTTTTTTGATATGATGTAAAAAATTACGAGACATTTAAATGATCATTTTCATTTCCTAAAACAAATGTGTTAACTTGTAATATTATGAATACAACCTCATTGTTGAAAGTGAATATGTCAATATGACATAAACTTTATAAATATATATATATATATGTTGATGCTCGTGATTATGAAAATATCACATCTTAATTCTTTATCTTTAGAAGAAATTTGAGAGAAACTAAGGTGAATGAATTTCGCTATTATGCCATGCATGGGCGAATTTATGTATAAAAATAAATTACATGAATTCGCGGTTATTCGATTAAACTCGATGTATTATGTGTATAATTTTTAAAATATGTCTAATATTATCTAAAGGCATTTATGATCAAAAAAGACAGAGTGATGCATTGGTTAAGAGCTTGTTTTAAGTCATTTAGGTCTTGAGATCAAATCCAAGGTACTACTTACTTTAACTCTTTTTTTCTAAGGAAGCATTAGCTGACTGGCCTGCCTCTTTTTTCTTTTTCTTTTTAAAAAAAATTACGCAAAAACAATGCTAAGTTTAAAAAATTTTGCTCGCCGAGTTTTTGTCACAGAATTTTATATCTTATTGTAAAAAGTAAGGTGCACTCGTGATCTTGAGATCCTGGATTCGCCTTTGATGCCATGAATAGGTCATCGGTACTATATAAGATAAAAATAGTCAAGACACGTGATTGTATCAAATCATGACACGTGAAGAGTAATAAACACATCTCAATATATAATTGGACAAGACACATGGTTGGATCGTATTCTGATATGTAAAAGATAACTAAGGCTATAATGTTATACCAAAAGCCAATGATACAATCAACACCGTGCGGAGCATATCGAATCAAAGGCCAGGATACACGGAGAAAAAATCAACAAGCCAACACTAGTTGTTTTAGCCGTTATGTAAATGACCCATGAATGACATTGGGCATTTGTTTATTAGTGTCATTTAATTAATTATTTATCACGAATTATTTAGGGATTAATGCTTAACAACCAACTCTTGAGGAGCTACCTCTATAAAGGTTGTACGATCATCACTTTGTAACATACCGAATTTTATATATTCAATTCTAATATTTTCTCTTCAACATTATAATTTAACATTTATCCAAACTCATCTATCTTTGCTAGATAATTTCGATCGCAAATATTATCGGCTCAGACCAACACAGATTATATCGACTTTATATCTCAAATCACTTTATTTTTTCTTGTTCATAACATTACCGATTTACTCATTTTCGCTATATTTAATCGAATTGATTCATGTATTCTAATATGTTTTTTTTTACAAAATTAATAAGCTGAAATAAGTTATTAAAAAAAGATAATTACAATATAACAATAATATTAAGAAATTAACAAAAACAAATTGTACATTAAAGCATAAAATAAAATTATCTTATTTGTTCTTTATTTCTAGCTTATCTAAATTTATTATTTTTTCTTTAAAATTCAGTATTTTTTTATAACAATAAATTCAGTTAAAATCTCATATTTTCGAAATAACAATAAAATAAAAAGATTAATCAATAGTAGTAAACCTAATTGCAAATCAGAATAAAATTTAACCAATCATAATAAATTTAACTGAAAACTTTGAATATTAAAACATTCTTAAAATAAATATTATTCGTGTTACGAGTTATATCATTTTAACTAACTCTATCATAAGAAATGAATAATAAAAAAATAAAAAATAAATGTAAAATTCACATAAATCTCTTTTTGCCATTTTTTGTTTAACTCTCATACAATACAAAGAGAGCGAGATCACCCGTCATGTCCTTTGTCAAGTGAGATTACCCTTCATGCCTTTTACCACTTCAGTAAAATTTTAGATAGACAATATTTTAATTCAGAAAATATAGTAAATTTCACAATGAAAGTATTAAACTGACAAGATATAAATAGTCAAGGTGTGTTTTGAGATATTAATTAAAAAAAAAAACTAGAATTAAAAATATGAAAAAGACTCCAAAATGTCCTTAACTTATTGAAAAATGCTTTGGAATTTCCCTCCTTTTACCTATGGAAACCTTTAACATTTCCTTAAGGTTTAAATTACCCATTCAGTTAACAGAATTATGACATGAAAATTAATTAAGCAAGTAACATTTTTGGTTTAAGCAAGTAACATTAATTAAAAGTAAAAAATTTGCATGGCCAAATAAATCTTAAGGATATTTTTATTTTTACTCCAATAATAGAACGAACAAAGAAGGGCCAAATATATCCATGTACAATTAAAAATAATTTAAATATGCCCCTCATTATATTTTTGGTTTAAATATATTTTTTTCATTATATTTTGGGTCCAAATATGCCTATGTATTATTAGAAATAGTTTAAATATACCCTTCGTTATTCTTTTAGTCTAAATATATCCTTCGAAAAAGATATATTTGGACTGAAAGTATAATAAAGAATATATTTAAACTATTTTTAATGATATAAAAGTATATTTAAACTCAAAGTATAATAAAAAAGTGTATATTTAAATAAAAAATATAACAAGTGACATATTTAAACTCTTTCCAATAACATATTTGGCCCTTGTTGAATCATTTTTCAATAGGTTAAAAGGCATTTTAAAGTCTTTTTCCGTTAAAAGAAAATACACTGTTGCCTAAATAGCTAAATTTAAATAGAAAAAGAAAATTGGGTCATATAATACTAAACCCTCTTTAAACCCTAGTACTAGTAGTAGAAGAAGATAGCAGAGCAGACTGAAGAAAAAATACAGAAGAAATGAGGAAGAAAGTGGATGAACGCATTAGAACCCTAATTGAAAATGGCGTCCGAAATCGTCATCGTTCTATGTTTGTCATTATTGGTGACAAATCCCGTGACCAGGCAACTTTTTCTTTTTTATCTCTCTCCAAATTTCGTGAAAACAAACACTTTTCTCTAACTTTTTCTCTATTTTGTTGTGTAATAATTTAGATTGTTAATCTGCACTATATGTTGAGCAAAGCTGTTGTGAAGTCGAGGCCTAATGTGCTTTGGTGCTATAAGGACAAACTTGAACTTAGCAGGTTCGATACTTACTCCAATTAACACTTTGTTTGGATAGTTGTTATGTACTCCTTCTGTCTCAATTTATGTGGCACTTTTCGTGTCCCGAGAGTCAATTTGACTAATCTTTTGAAGCTAAATTAGATTATATCAACTCAATGTTCTAAATTTAAAATTTATATAATCAAAAATTATACGGACAGTACTATAAGTTGCAATTTTTCTTATGTTAATATGATGAAAGACCGCAATTTAAAATATTGGTCAAACTTTACATAATTTGAATCTCGAAAAATGAAAAGTGCCGCATAAATTTGAGCCGAGGGACTATCATTTCATAATGTATTGTATTGTATTGTCTTGATAAATATTACAATGTTTGGATAGATTGTATTGTTTCCCATTGTTATATAATGTCAAACACGAGCAATTTGAAGGACAAACCTATACGAAAAGTAGGGTATGAGGTAGAGGCGTAGAGCTATTAAAAAAAGGTAGAGTAAAGGATAAAATATGATTATCAGATAATAAGCAAAGACAAAATGAGAAGATAAAAATAAGGTAACGATACGAGCACAACAAATGTTGCATAATATGAGATTTTTCGTTGTTATGTAATAATAGATTTAACGATACGATACAATAAGATTCAAGTAACAACTAAAACAAACATTGTATTTAAATTAACAGTACAATACAATAGGTAACAACTAACAACCATCTAAACAAGCTGTAATTATGGATGTGGTTTTTTATTTGTTTTCTTTATTGAACTCTGAATTGGTTAATCCCATGTAGAAATCGGATTAAGTTCTGTAATGTAAATTCGTGTTAGCAACCATGGATTTTATTTGACACAAAGAAACTGTGAAAATTTTATAAAGCTGCTTCACCAAAATTCTTGACTTTGTTTTAGCAGTTACTCTTTTTAGTTGGAATATGATAAACATAGGCTTTAGTTGGGTATTACTGAAGAAACTTTAAATTTTCGTGAATTTGAAACTTTAGTGACTCTACTCGTTGTGCTAAAAGTTAATTTTAGCTAGGGTCATTCTTTTGTGGAGGTTGTTATATTGGGGTTGATTATCTTGTGAGTGATTAGTGGGGACTTTGTTTTATGTTTTTCTTTTCACTGTGTTCATATCAGTTTATCAGTAGATGTTATTACATTTAGGCAATTGGTCAATGATAGAGTCGCTCATCTTTTTGCAGTCACAAGAAAAAGAGAAAGAAGCAAATGAAAAAAATGATGCAGCAGGGAGTACTGGACCCTGAAAAGGCAGATCCATTTGACCTTTTTGTTGAAACTGGAGGAGTCAGCTATTGCTTGTATAGAGATTCAGAAAGAATTCTAGGAAACACTTTTGGCATGTGTATATTGCAGGTAACTGAGAAGTTTTAAATTTCCATAAGCTATTTAAAGCAAATCGACTACTGATTTCCTCTTTTAAGCCCCTCTATGTTATTGTGATATTTGTGAAAATTCATTTCTTTTCCTCTTATTATGTTCTAGGATTTCGAGGCTTTGACACCCAATCTTCTTGCGAGAACAATAGAGACAGTTGAAGGTGGTGGGCTAATTGTATTGTTGCTTCGCAATTTGTCCTCTCTAACCAGCCTCTTCACCATGGTCATGGTACACTCAATACCAACTGTTCTGCTTTCTAGGCTGGAAAATTTTGAATTTTGTACTGTTTTTTCTTTCTTGCTCTTTTATTTGGTAAATGAGATTTCCACTGATCACACACGCTGACACAAAAAAAAGAGTATTTGAATGAAGAAGCTGCTACTAGCTTGCAGATAGTTGGTTTTCTATGCGTGCTTAATGTTAAAACACAGTAAAATTTTGTGAATATGCAGGATGTTCACTCCAGGTTTCGTACAGAATCCCATTCACAGGCTACTGGTCGCTTTAATGAGCGATTTATACTCTCTCTTGCATCATGTGAAACATGTATTGTCATGGATGATGAATTAAATATTTTACCAATCTCCTCCCACACGAAGAAAATTACTGCTGTTCCTGTTCAAGAGGTAAACTTCTTTCTGGATCAGTTCAGTCATGATTTGTTCTGTTTACTGATTTCTATAATATATGCTGATTCAGATTATAGTCCATATAAAATGTAAGGTCCATATATAATTACATCATAATGGATGTTGAACCGCGAAAGAATTGCTCTTTCTGGAGTCACTGTTAGTACACGATAAACTATCTTTAGTAATCTTTTGATATTAGTATTCTTGATTCTTTTTTTGTTTACTTTGACGAAGGACTCTGAGGGGCTTTCAGAAGCAGAAAGGGAATTAATGAATTTAAAAGAACAATTGAATGAAGACTTCCCTGTCGGTCCTCTTATTCGCAAATGCTGTACCTTGGACCAGGTTAGTTACTTTGCTTGAACTGTGAGAGTTGGCATCTCAGTTCTTCCCTGAATATGTCATACTATGTGGAACTAACCCCCATGATAAAGAGCTACTTGCATGTAAAGTAGATGATTTAACTGAGTTATTGTATAGATCACAGGATTAACAGAAGATAATGAGTTGAATTTGATACTTGGTAAAATTGAAAATTTACAGTGGACATGTTTGTCTTTTTCTTTTGTGGCAGAATGTTGGATTGGTTAAAACCACCCGTAACTAGAATCGTCACTTGTAATCAGACAATATGCAGTTAATAGGGGGACAAAGACTCATGCATAAGTACTCTTTTCTTAATCTGCAGTTAATAGGGGGACAAAAACTCATGCATAACTGCTCTTTTCTTAATCTGTAAAGTTATCCCCTTACCCCCCTCCCCCCCAGCATAAGATGGTGCTGTAGTTAGTATAACCATACATAAGAACTAAACTTGGAGCTTGTTGATTTAAAGCTTAATCATTATTGGTGCCTGGTCGTCTTTTTCTTTTCTCTGTTCAAATAATTATTTTCTTATTTTTTTGGATTGAAAATTAACTGTCATGTCAGAATGTGAGAGTTGTCAGCACAATTAAGTTCTAAATGTCTTTTTCTCTTAGTTTTTGAATGAAATCACCAAAAGCAGATTTCTCCGTCCAAAGTTTACATGAATACAGAGTGGAAAACCCGCTGTTCGAATTGTGCAATCCTTCTGTTATAGAATCATACGGTTTGGTTGGGCCAACCAATCATAAATAGAACAAAGCTTCATGTACTTCTCATAAATAGAACAGATCTTCACATACTAAGTAAAGAAATATGACTTGCTGATAAATAAATATCCCTATGTGGGCTTAGATCTTGAGGTTAGGAATTTTTATTTTTGGCTTAATTAGCATGTTAAATCCTCATTGCTGCAATTATTGTCTGTTAAATTTCTTGCTTTTCCCTTTCTTCATCAAAAAAAGAAAATGTTCCCGTTATTCCGTGCTTCCATTAAATAAATCTGTAGTTTTTTCTAATTGTAATTTTGAGTCTGATAGTGGATTTTTGAGGTTCTACTCTTACTAGCTTAAATGGATGGATTCAGTATTGACTTATACTAAGTAGCTGTTGTGGGTTCACTACCATTTTTTTTTTTTTTTTTTGGTTCTGCTACTGTAAGGTGATATTAACCAATAATATGAAATAGGGAAAATCAGTGATCACATTTCTTGATGCTATTCTGGATAAGACGCTTCGAAGCACGGTTGCTCTTCTTGCTGCTCGTGGTCGGGGGAAGTCAGCTGCTCTTGGGTTGGCAATTGCAGGGGCTGTTGCTGCAGGGTAAATCTGGTCTGGATTTCAATATCCTTTCCTCTCTCTGATCCTACTTGTGCTTTACTAACTTCTATAGTTTGCTATTACAGGTATTCCAATATTTTTGTAACAGCGCCTAGTCCTGAAAATCTGAAAACTCTGTTTGACTTTGTCTGCAAGGGTTTCAATATGCTCGAGTACAAGGTAGGGTGCAAATATATCTGCTTGATTAGGGTGTATTTGCATATTCTCTGTGAAGTCTATCTTTTCCAGGGATGTTCTTTTTCCCCTCGAGTCAGCCATTTGGCCCTTCCAAGTCTTTTTAAGTGAGTAAATGCTTCCGCTGCTGAGATGTCCTTAGAAACATAAACATAGTGTGCGATTTTCTTTAAGTTTTCGTGCAATGGATTGTCTCACATCTAGTTGGTACCTGAAATCGATTTCATGTTCTGCTGCCTCACTATATGCATTTTACTTACAGGAACACCTTGATTATGATATTGTGAAAAGCAATAACCCGGAGTTTAAAAAAGCTACCGTGAGGATCAACATCTATAAGCAGCACAGACAGACAATTCAGGTCAGTAATATCAGCGAGGAGTTATATCGTGATAATGGCTCTTCCATTTTCCAACTCATCTGACATCACTTTCTGCACCTTGTGTTCCCCTTATCCCTGAACTTTAAAGGCATTTTGAGAATTTGCTCCAAGTTAGTTCCTCTTAGTGGTGATTTCTGTACGGCAAGATTTCTTGTACTTCTCCATCTCTTGTGCTTTTGTGTTCTCTTAACGTTGTCAACATATTGGGATTATTAAACTAAAATTTTTCCTCTTCTTACAAACATATCTTTTACACCCTACTTTTAATTCACTGCAAAAAGTTTTTGCGAGAATGTCATTGATGTACTTTATCATGTCTATGGCAATTAATTTGTATATCTGAGTTTCTGATGTTATCTACATCATTTGTGCAATGCCAGTATATACTACCACATGAGCATGAAAAACTGTCACAAGTTGAATTGTTGGTGGTTGATGAAGCAGCAGCTATTCCATTACCTGTTGTCAAATCTTTGCTTGGTCCTTACCTCGTCTTCCTTGCGTCAACTGTGAATGGGTATGAGATAGTATTCTGCTTAGTTTCTGTCTAGTAATGTTATCCTCTCCAAAGAATCCACTCCTTTTCCAATTTATGGTGCTTCTTGTAGTTTTGTTTCTTACTCTCTTATATGACAAGAAGTATTTTGACAGTCTTGTGTGATTACCCTGGGGTTAACATTGCTGATGATCGCTCTATCCTTGTTATTTTTGTTTTTAAAGCTATGAAGGCACTGGAAGATCCTTATCATTGAAGTTGCTACAACAACTAGAGGAGCAAAGTCAGAAGTCCAAAAGTGCAGATAGTGCACTTTCAGGTATTTCATCTCCACATTTGCTAGTTGATCACTCGACTTATGGTGCGTAGAGTCCAGTTATACTGAAATAAATTAATCAGGAGAAATAGGAAGCAAAGAAAACTGAGATGAGAGAGCACTGATATTGGGTTGGGAACTGTTTACCAAGAAAAAGATATTGGGTTGGTTACTCCTTATAGTTACTAAAGGAAGGAGATAATGTGGAATTGTGCTTGTAATTATTAAATAATGCAGGCCTTCTTATCTTATTAAATCATGCCTTAGGCAATGCAGGTCTGGTTGTGATTTTAGATCTTGGTGAAGTTTTCTTTGACTGGATGTTTGCAAGCAAAACCAAGTATATGGTGAATCAGGCTGGAGTTATTTTGAATCAAATACTCATAATACATGCTTTTGAAAAATTCAAACTCCAAAGTTCTTTTTGAGAAATGGTAACTTGTATTATAAACAAAGGAATACTAAAGCAGTATTCCAGTAATAATTACAGTAAAAAGAACAGAAGTGAAAAAACCCTCCTATGGACTCATAAATAGTCTAATATACTAGGATAACCTCCTATGGACTCATAAATAGTCTAATATACTAGGAATATCCTCTTCTTCACGAGGGTATTCATGTTTACACCAAAAATAGAAAAGAACCAAACAGTTCAGCTTCATCTTCTCCATGGAGCAACTCTTGTTTTCAAAGCATCTCTAGTTCCTTTCCAGCTAAATAGTCCACCAAATGACAGCAAATGCTCACAGGAGAGTGAATACCATTGACAAACTGAAAGTAAGAGGGGAAATAGCTACAGAACCAGAAGAGGTGGGCAAGGAGATTGTATCCTACTATGAGAACCTATACTAGGAAAGTGAAAACTGGAGAACATACCTTCAAATGAGGGACTGTCCCAGAGTTGGGGAGGATGATAACATAGCCTTGATGGCCAGATTTGAAGAGCATGAAATTCTGGCCAGCATTACAGCATGTGCAGGAGACAAAGCACCTGGTCTTGATGGTTTCTCTAGGCATTTTTCAAAGAATGTTGGATGATTATTAAGTCTGATTTGGTTGCAGCCATACAGAACTTCCATGAGGAAGGTGTTTTCGAGAAAAGTTTCAATGCTACTTTTGTGGCATTAATTCCAAAGAAGGTGGGAGCAGTGGAGCTGAATAATTTCAGACCAATCAGTCTGGTAGGAGGGGTGTACAAGATAATATCTAAACTGTTGGCTGAAAGACTGAAGAAAGTAATACACAACTTGGTAAACATGCAACAAATGGCATTTATAAAGGGGAGACAAATCATGGATGCAATTCTAATTGCAAATGAATGTGTAGATTCTAGACATAGGAGCAAACTTCCAGGGATAATATGCAAACTTGACATTCAAAAGGCCTATGATCATCTAAATTGGGGATTCCTTATTCATATATTAGAGTATGGGGTTTGGAGCCAGATGGATCAAATGGATCAGATACTGCATCAGTACTGTGAGATTCTCAGTCTTGATTAACAATCTTGGTTAACAGGACACCTAATGGCTTCTTTCCCTCTTACAGGGGTCTGAGGCAGGGTGATCCTTTATCCCTTTTTTTGTTTATTCTAGCAATGGAAGGACTGAAAAACTTACTGCACACAGCCAAAGAAAAGGAGTGGATTAGAGGCTTCAAGACAGGGAATGAGAACAGCTTGGAAATTACTCATCTGCATAACAGGACACCTAATGGCTTCTTTCCCTCTTACAGGGGTCTGAGGCAAGGGAATCCTTTATCCCCTTTTTTGTTTATTCTAGCAATGGAAGGACTGAGTAACTTACTGCACACAACCAAAGAAAAAAAGTGGATTAGAGGCTTCAAGACAGGGAATGAGAATAGCTTGGAAATTACTCATCTGCAATATGCATATGATACTTTGATCTTTTGTGAAGCAGTGGAGGAGCACATGATGATACTGAGGGCTATTTTTGTTAAATTTGAGGTTGTATCAGGATTGCACATTAATTGGAGCAAAAGTTTTATATACCCCATCAATGTAGTTGCAGAGCTAGGCAATGCAACAAAGGTAGGGGCCATGGTGGGGGAACTTCCAACTACTTATTTGGGCATGCCTTTGGGGGCCAAAAGCTAGTCCATAGGTATATGGAATGGGGTGCTGGAGAAATGTGAGAATAGACTGACAAGCTGGAAGAGTCAGTATTTATCAAGAGGGGGCAGACTCACCTTGGCCAACATTATCCTAGACTCCCTACCTGCTTACATGATGGTCAACTTCCCAGCCCCAGCAGATGTCATTAAAAGAATAGACATGATCAGGAGAAATTTTTTCTGGAAAGGCACTGGGGACAAGAACAAGTTTCACTTGGTAAAATGGGAAGAGATGATTGTGAGCAAGAAAGAAGGAGGAGTGGGGATGAGAAACATGAAGTTGCAGAACCAAAGCTTAATGATGAAGTGGCTATGGAAATTTGGCAATGAGGAAAACATGTTATGGAAGCAGGTGATTATTGATATGTATGGAATGGAAGACAATTGGATAACAAATATGGTTGCCATACCATACAGTTGCATAGTTTGGAGGGCCATTAGAAACTTATGGCCAATGATGAAGGCAAAGATAAACTATAAAGTAGGAAATGGGGCAAAGGTTTCCTTCTGGACTGATAACTGGATTGGACAGACTTCTTTGAAGTTACAATTTCCAGACCTTTACAACTTGTGCCTCCAACAACAGGGTACTGTGACTGAGATGTGGACAGGGCAAGGGTGGAATTTAAACTTCAAAAGGAACCTAAATGACTGGGAAGTGGGCAGAGTGGCTGCTCTTCTCAACACTCTGGCAACTTTCACCAACCTATCTGCAGAAAGGGATAAAATGGCATGGAAGAAAGAGGGAGCAGGTATGTTCTCTGTTAACTCAGCCTACAAGGATCTGAACAGATCTAACTTCAGGGAGGAGGATTAGCCTTGGAAGATGATATGGAAGACCAAAATACCATACAAGGTGAACTGCTTCACCTGGCTTTTGGCAAAGGAATCAGTGCTGACACATGAAAACCTTAACAAAAGAGGTTTCCAACTTTGTTCAAGATGTTTTCTGTGTGGAGAACAAGTGGAGACAATTAACCATCTTTTCTTACACTGCAAATGGACAGAGCAGTTGTAGAGAATGTTCATATGTTTCAAGGAAAATCCAATGGGTGAAACCAGGGAGCATCAAAGGTGTCCTAAAAAGTTGGAACAAAGATGGTAATGTAGGTACTAAGGAGGAAAGATGGAAGATTGTCCCAGCTTGTATATGGTGGACAGTATGGAAGGAAAGAAATCAGAGGTGCTTTGAAGATGAGAAGAATGGCCTACATAAGTTTAAAATGAATTGTCTTTCCTTGTATTATTTTTGGTGTAAACAGAATGTCTTAGCCCCAGCAGAAGATATTTTTGATGTGTTAGATTACTTGTAAAAGATTAGCTGTGATTAGGGGGCAAGATATGTAGTTTGTAATACTTTTGAAGGGGAACTACATTTTTTGGATGTAGTACACCTGTGAATATATAGATTAACTGTTGCCATCTTCAAAAAATAAATAGTCCACCAAATGCAAACTGGGACAATCTTCAATCTCTCCCTGTGCCCTGACTGATTTCCATCCCTGTTCCGACAAGCCAAAGCTTCTTTTATATTCCTTGGCATAGTCCAACTGATGCCTCTTATGTTGATGAAAATCTGCCACAGTTTCACAGTCTCTCTACAGTGTAGAAAGAGATGATTTATTGTCTCTACCTCACATTCACAAAAAGAGCACCCAGGGCATAATTGGATTCCCCTCTTCATAAGATTATCCTGTGTAAGAGCAGAGTAGTCTGTCTAGCTAAAAGCCATGTGAAGCAGGCCACCTTAAAAGGCACCTTCAGTTTCCATATCATCTTCCAAGGCCAAGTGCTAAGTTGAGTGTGTGTCCTTTGAGAATTTCTGTAGGCTGATCCAACCGTGAATCTCCCCTGTTTGTCTGGAGTCCAAATTAGTTTGTCTTCGCTGTTGTTGAGGCCCTTTGCATTGCTCTTGAATTTTTAAACATTCAAGCCTACTCACCTCCCAGTCATTTAAAGGTCTCCTGAATCTGAAGTTCCAAGCCTGCTCATCTCTTTGACAGTATCCATTTTCTGCAGACTCAAAGTGAGTAGATCAAGAAAACTGTCTTTGAGTGTTCCCTGTCCCACCCACCATTCCTCCCAGAACAAGGGTTTTCCCCTATCTCCTACCTTGATTCTGCAGTCATTATAAGTTTAGGCCACAAATTTCTGATTGATCTCCACACTCCAGTCCCATAAGGTTGTGTTGCTACCTTAGTGATCCACCTATTTTCCATCCCATATCTAGTCTTTATGGTATCCTTCCAAAGCGATTGTTCTTGAGCGGAAGACCTCCAGAGCCATTTCATTAGCAGACCGTGATTCTGCAACTTTAGATTTCTTGTCTCTAGTCTCCCTTCTTTCTTGCTAGTTGTCACTTGATCCCACTTACCAAGTGAAACTTGTGATTGTTAGGATCACAATTTCCTTCCCATAGGAAATTTCTTCTGATGGTATCCAATCTGTCTCTTACACTTGCTGGCATAGGAAACACATACATCATGTAGGTGAACAAGGTTTCTAGAACACTGTTGATGAGGGTTACTCTACCACCCAAGGATAAGTACTGGATTTTCCAGCTGACAAGTTTCTTTTCACATTTCTCCAACACATTGTTCCAGATAGCCTTTGATTTACTCTTATCTCCCAAAGGCATACCAAGATACACTGTAGGCAGTTCTCCAACTTTCCCTCCCAGGATAATTGCCAAACTGTCTATCCTAGTTACCTCATTAACTGGGTAGATAAAGCTTTTACCCCAATTAATGTGAAGACCTGAAGTTGCTTAAAAAAACTAGTATAACTCTTAAATACTTCAGTTGGTAGCTGTCTGGATCACACTTCACAGAATATAAGGGTATCATCAGCATATTGAAGATGGGAAATGGCTAAACCTCGTCTATCGTCCATGTTTGCATTGAAGCCCCTTATCCAGCTGTTTGTTTGATTACTCCAAAGTTCTTGTAGGCCACTTGTGTATTTAAATAATGGAAAGTTTTCTATGATTGATGTTCCAAAGTATTATGATGAATCAAGCTGGAGTTATTTAAGTAAATGCTGATAATACGCCCTTGTCTTAAAAAGTATTGCTTTCCCTTAGGGTTGTGTTCATTCATGAGATCTTTTTTCTGTGGTGTACTTTTGCCTCTCGTGATTATCCATGATTGAGGTAGTGGTATGATAAATTGTGCTCTGTGCTAAATCTTGTTTCATTCATCTAGTTGTTTAAATCTAGATTTTATCATCAAATGTAGGTCGGCTTTTCAAAAAGATAGAATTGAGTGAATCCATTAGATATGCTTCTGGTGATCGCATTGAAAGGTGGCTTAATGCTTTGCTCTGTTTGGATGTTACAAATAGTATCCCAAGTATCAGACGGTAAATCTTCTTTGGCTTAACCTAGTTCCTGTGGAAGTCAACCATGCTTTATCTCCAGTTACAATTCTCTTTTCTTCAATCAGGTTACCCCAACCGGGTGATTGTGATCTCTACTATGTTAACCGGGACACACTTTTCTCTTATCATAAAGACAGTGAGTTATTTTTGCAGGTAAATCACCTTTGCTTTTGAAGTACTATTATTCTTTAGGCTGATTTTTACTTGGTCAACTTTGATATATTGTGATCCTTTTGCTTTGAAACATTTGCAGCGAATGATGGCCCTCTATGTTGCTTCTCATTACAAAAATTCTCCAAATGATTTACAACTGATGGCTGATGCTCCAGCTCACCACTTGTTTGTGCTGCTAGGTATAATTAAACCAGCTGATGCTTCTCATTAGAACACGATAACTAAATTGCGCACTTCGTAAATGCAAGAGTGCCTAACTAATTGTTCTCACAGGTCCTGTTGATGAGTCAGAAAATCGTCTTCCTGATATTCTCTGTGTCATCCAGGTTAGTGGTCTTGTCTGTAGCTGTTATGCAAATGTTCTCCTTAGATACATTTGTTAGAAATCTTCTGACCGAGCACGATATTGACTTGCTACTATTAGTTTCAGTATTCTTCTTTGCATTACTTTTATCTGGTGTTCCGATTGGCTTGTGCCTAGAATTACAGTAGTTCCTCCTCTTATATGCAGCTTTCTTTCTTGCGCTAGTACGTTAGTGATAAAAAACTTGAAAAACCTCTCAAAACTCCTGGTAACTAATATGCGATTGTCTTTCTATTTGTGGAAGATTTTGGTCCTAAAATACGAAATAACAACTAAAACTGGCTCAGGTTAGTTTTGTCTTCAAATAATGTCATCATTATGTTGAAAACATCAGTTAGTAATTTGTGTGTTGTATCCATAGCATATTCTACTCTATTCTGCTGTAGAGCTTTCGAAAGACAAGTTAGCTCAATTCCTCGTACTTGGCCATGTGTGTTCTTTTTGTCTGGTTAGATTTTGTTTGGTATCTGCAGATCATCTAATGTATTTTGGTTGGAAATTTCATCTGTATGGAAAATTGGTCACAATGTTAATTTTTGTTTTCTTCCCCTGAATGATGAGAGCTGATCATGTTTCTCTTTGTTGCCACTTATTGATCCTCATCTTCTGCTCCGTGGCTGATTCTGCCTCTTTTTGGAGGGAGTGCATGTACTAATGCATTCTCTTTCAGTGTTTCTCATGGACTTCATAGACAGCATATTCATGCATCATCAGAGGTTGCACTTTTTCTTAAATTGGATTGTTACAGGTCTAAATGGTGCTAGGTGTTTAATGAGAATTCATAAAGCCGACCTCAACTAGCTTGGGATCGATGCAATGTAGTAGTAGTTTATTTTTTGATAAGCCAATAATTTAAAGTTGATTCCGTAAGTTCTTTCTGATACGGACAGTACACTTTTGCCTCAACCCTGGACAATGGTATTGTCTGTGTTATCTCTCTCATGATATCATAACCCTTATTGGTCTAGAGAAATGAACTTTCAAGATTTACTTGATAGAAATTTACTTGTTCTTTCTGCTCTTTTTCTAGTTTCATTCAGTTCTTCTGAGAATTAAATAGACGGTACTTCATTTATTTCAGACATTTACTTGGAATCAAAGACATTAAGAGTTTCTGAACTATCTCTTAATTTGACTTAAACACACAGGTCTCCCTGGAAGGTCAGATTTCTCAGGAGTCTGCTAAAAGAGCTTTGAGCCAAGGTCGCCAGCCCTTTGGAGATCAGATACCTTGGAAGTTCTCTCAGCAGTTTGCTGATGATGTATTCCCAAGCCTTTCAGGTGCCCGCGTCGTACGCATTGCTACACATCCAAGTGCTATGAGGGTAATGCTTACCAATTCAAAAAATCTAGTAAAAGAATTTCTGAGAACTCCCTTTAGGTTTGTCTTTGTCATATTGATCTCCTTCATGGTTTAAGACGATATGGTGACCTCCTTGATTTGCCTTAAAAGAAAATAGTTTGGTATTGGAAAGAAATGAGCCCGGATGGAGTGCAGTGGATATAAAGGACTTGCAAAGCCAATCCCGACTAGCTTGGAACTGAGGGAATTGATTGATTGAATGAGACTGGGTTTAAGCAATGAAATTTCTAAAATATCTTGCAACATCCTTTGATGCATTAATTGTGAAATTGTGGGTAATCTTTTCAAATTATAATAAGATATAGATATAAAGTCCTTCCATATCATTGATTTGAAACAAATTAGTTCATGGAAATTCATTGGAGATTTGCAATACAAAAGATTAGCACTATTAATCAAAGCTGGAAAAAGACACATTTAGATTATCTCAGGAATCTTGTCATCTTAATCTAATCTCCATTGAAAAAAAATTCAAACCGAGGGCGGTCTGCGTATCCTACAACAATGGAGGTTTATGTTTAAAAGCAGAGATGTAAGGAGGTTTTTGAAAAATTTCCAACTGCTTATTTCCTTACTTTATCAGCATGTCTTACCATGTCTCACTGTGCTATTGCAGCTTGGATATGGTTCTGCTGCCGTTGAACTCCTAACCAGGTAGCTTCAAATTTCCCTGCAATTCTCACATCCTTCAGTTTTCAATATGATTTGACTGTTGATCACATTTGGCTTTCTATAATTTGTGAATGATTAAGCTACTCCATAGGCCGTTGTTTATATACCTAGGTTTTTTCTGACCTACAATATATTTGGGTTTTGCTTATATATCTAGGATTAGCACCATCCTCATTTTATGTTTGTCCCAAACTTATAATTATGTCAATTTAGTCCAAAACCATTTTTTTTGTAGACAACTCAGCGTCTGGAAGCTGCTAACATAAAAACACTCTCTCTCCCTCATGCTATCAACACAGCTTCTGGATAGCAAGAAGCCCTTTTCTCCCACATATTTAACTAAAAAGAGTAATCTCTTTGTTTGGGTATGATTACCACTGTGAATCCTGAATATGACCTTGATGGCCTCTGAACAACACACCTTTACCTACCCAAATGATGTGAAATGACTGCTCACTATAATCTCAAATGAGGATAATTATAGGGTACTACTTAATCAAGAATGCTTTTCCTGGATGAAGATTCAAAAGTGGATTAGCAGGTCTTAAGAAACCTTAAAGAGTATGTAGTGAGGCGGTGACTGTTCCAGTGGTGGATCTTAGTGTAGTATATATGAAAAGTAGTTATGAAAGAATTCTTTTTCTTGGTGTTGATTGTTGGTGATGATATGAAAGGGTTGTGCACTTGTTGACTTCTTCCTTTTACACTTGCAAATCTGCATAGTGTGGATTCCTTTCACTTGTGAATCTGCATATTTATTATGTATCATGGCTTTTAGGTTTTCATTTCTAGATTTCTATCTTTTCACCAGGTATGTTCATAGGTTTTCTGTAATGCATTTGTTAAATTGTGAAAGATTTAAAGATGTGACGTTCTTCAATGTGTTAAGTGTGAAGTACATATTATGCTTCTTCTACTGAATGGGTTTAATCCATCTATATCAAATGACATAATCACAGTTAACGCATGTCTTTCCTACACGAATCTTTGAGGCAGAATAAGTTAGTTTACTGCTAATAGGTACTTTGAGGGCCAGTTTACGCAATTATCCGAAGTAGAGACAGAAGATACGTCGGAGACTCCTCAAGTCCATGTAACTGAAGCTGCAGAGGAGGTAATCTTATTTGATCAACTTTGCAGTTTTTACTTTAGGTTATTGGTTTCCCTTTTATCATTTGGGTGCCTAAAATTGCAAAATAGTTCTATCATTGTACTTTTCTTAAGAGTGTTAAATCATAATACTATTTCTCATTGGATATCTGTGTTTCCTTCATATTGATGTGGTTTGTCTGCAGACCGCTGTCTAGTGCATATATTGTGTTAAGGCCTTCTGAATTGACTATTAACTGTAATTATGGAAAATGGGATTGTTGAAAAATCAAGAAAGACTTCTATCTGAGATTAGAACATTTGTTTGCTTTTTGTTACTGAATTCAAACTACCTTTCCTTGCAGGTCTCTTTGCTTGAGGAAAATATAAGACCAAGAACAGATCTTCCTCCGTTGCTTGTTCCTTTACGTGAAAGAAGACCTGAAAGGCTCCATTACCTGGGGGTCTCATTTGGGCTTACATTGGATCTCTTCCGCTTTTGGAGAAAACATAAGTTTGCTCCATTTTTCATAGGCAATGCCCCGGTAAGTCTCGGAGTCCTCTGTTCCTTAAATTCGTTTTAGATGTTTGCAGTTGAGGATTAATTGTGATCAACATGTGATTGGATGAATCAGAATAGCGTAACTGGCGAGTACACATGCATGGTCTTGAAGGCATTGAAAAATGATGACGTTGAAGTTGCTGCGTCAGATGAGTGGGGCTTTTATGGTCCCTTCTACCAAGGTCATAAGTTCTTTTTGTTCTTCTCGATTTTTTTAGCTTATCATTGGAAGGAACTGGAAGGAGATTGGAAGGTCTTTAACCGTGATTAAGAGGAACACAAATTTTACGATTTCCTAAAAACGGACAAACATATATATATATATATATATATATATTCCTTTCTCAAAAGAAAATATATGTTTGTCAGTTTTTCTACATTGTTAAGAGAGTAGTAGTGACTTCATATTACAATTTACAAGCAACTTTTGGAATTATGAAAAATTTCATCGAGGAGGTGAAAAATGTCCTCCGCATTCCGGTCCAAAATTTGGAGAAGACAGACACAAGTTTCATATGTTGCCCTCTCACTTTCTTATCTCCCTCCCTTTGTATCTGCAGCCCAGCAATCTAACAAGTTGCAGTTCTTGTAGTAGCTTGTATTTATTCTATTACATTTTTCTTTAATTTTAGAATTGTCTTCTATTCCTATTTCGATATATTGATGTTGTCTATAACGTTCTCAGAATACAAGGGAAGGTTAGTCGAACTGTTGGGTTCTACCTACCGGAAGATGAACTACAAGCTTGCTATGAGGTAAAACTGTATATTTTTGGTGGTTAGTTAATATGTATGTCTCTTTACATATGCTTATGATGTCCATAATCTTGCAGTGTCTTTGATCCAAAGATCAACTTTGTGGAGCAGGACCCTGCTTCTTCTGCTTCAAGTGAATTGTTAAACTCCATTGTTCTGAAACCTCATGAGATGAAGAGGCTTGAAGCTTACTCAAATAGCCTTATTGACTATCCCTTGGTAAGTTCTGAGTTGATAATTAGTGAGGAAATATGTTAATACTAAGTAGTGAAGCAAGATCTCTTGTGATACAACTTTTACTTGTCGAAATGGGTAAGTGGACAGACGTTCTATATCAACAGTTTATTAAGAAGAAAAAGGCTCAGAGTGCTTTGAGCCTACTCAAATAACCTTTTATTGACTACTGGTTAGATCTCAATTAGTGATGAGAGTGAAAATATGTTATCCGGAGTAGTGATACAAGATTTTTGTTGGTGCTACTATCAAGTTATGCTAGATGTGTGTTTCAAGATCAACAGTAGTATGGAGCTTGTACTTGAGACAAACATTGTGGTAAACATGCCTGAACAACTTGAACACTGAAAAGAGCTTTAATTTGTGAATATTTTCCAATTTCAAGCATCATAATCAACTGGAGTTCACTTTTATGCAAATCCGGTGGATGATTTGTAAACTCCTCCTGATACCATTTGCTCTTAAGAAATGTTGGTATATGGTTCAAATGTGGATGAAAAACTCATATTGGTTCACATTACTTTTGACACAAGAAAATGGTTCTAGTGTAGATGAGAAACTCATATTCGAACGTATTACTTTTGACAAACAAGGAAATTCTGAACTTAAAATGACAAGTGAAATATTTCAGTTATATTCCTTTATAAATAACAGGGGCATGATTTTCCTCTTCTTTGTCTGTTTGTGTCTAGGTCTTCAGTTATAAAGGTTGAAGTTTTATTTGATACATGGGAAGAAAATCCAATAATTAGACATTTGATATCTAATGATTTTTAGTTAAGTGGCTTGTTCTCCGGTTCCTAGAATTAGAAAGACTGATAATAGGCAAGGGGAAAGAACTGAAGGGATAAAAAGGATGTGTTCAACAACAAACCCTTCAAATGTGACCGATATTTGGTGTGTGGACACCATTCTGTTATTTCCTAGTGCAAGCGTTGTTTTAAGTATCTCAAGAGTGCCTTACATTTGTTTTTTGTTTATTTTCCATGTTAATTATTTGCATGAGCTTTTTTTCACAGATTCGAGACGTTGCTCAAAAACTTGCGCGTGAGTACTTTTTGGAGCAGTTTCCAGTTTCGCTTTCATATGCCCAGGCTTCCCTATTGCTTTGCTATGGCCTGCAACACAAAGACATCCCTGAAATAGAGGTTTGCTGTCTTTGCTAGTCTTTATTTTGAATAGGTTATTCCGTACTATCAGGCTTTGTGCAGTTAAATACCCTTCTTCTTTTTTTTGTTAAACGCCGCTAATTATACTTCACATCCAGACTAAATAAGATATGTCATTCAATAAACTCCAGTGCTTCGAGTTCACTCTTTTCAGTTTTTATTTGACAGGGAGAAATGAATTTGGAAAGGCAGCAGATATTGTCCTTGTTCATGAAAGTCATGAAGAGGCTTTCCAAATACCTGCATAATCTAAAATCAAAAGAATTTAAATCAAGTGTATCTCGGCTTAAAGCGGTAAGTAGATGAGTTGTTTAATTCACTTTCCCAAACATCCTATGCTAAGACAAGGAGAAACTAAAAAAGTGAAACATATCTGCATGCATCGTCATGCTATGTGTCAATTAAGTCAACACAGAGAAATATTGTAGCGCTTCTCGTGTTAGTTTGTCTCAAGATATGAACAATTTAGTTCCATCAAAGAGCATTTGAGGCACTGTCACTGCTTATCTTCTGTTCACATCTATTTTCGCTGAAGATTAACGGAGACACTTTTTCCTTGTTTTCAGATTAAGTTAGAACCACATCCTATATCTCTTGATGAAGATCTCAACGATGCTGCAAAGAGAGTCCAGGTTTGAATTTGCTTGCTCTTTTCTCTGCAAGTTTTCTCCCGTTTGGAAAAATATCTACTTACCTAAGATCATATCTAGGATGAAATGAAAGCCAAGACGACGGAAGGTTTGTTGGACCCAGAGCTATTTCAGCAATTCGCTATAGTAGACAGAGAGGCCGATTTTGAAAATGCTCTCCAGAATGGCGGTGGGAAGATAAGTTCTAGTGGTGTAGTTAGTATAAAATCCAACAAAAGCAAGTTGGAGAAGCGTTCCAAGCCGGAGACAGAAAACAGCGACAAGAAAAGATACAAAAGCAACTCCGGATCCAAATCACATAAGAAGAGGAAGGGTTAATCGTGTTGGCATAACAATTTTTACCCTCCTTTCTTTTTCTAAGGTCGTTGGAGCGATTTCTCCTCCTATTGCTTCATCGCAGCACATCATAGTAGCTTCTTAATCGCGAACATCACCACTATTTATGCAATCATTTATAGGTCCAATTTTGTACAAGTTCCTTTGCAAAAGCACAATTTTCTTAGAATGGTTTTTAACTATGTTATAGGTTGGGAGTACTTGTCTTGTTATTGAGTCATATAGAAGCAATTTTCTGCAGCCATCTTGTATTAATTTGAGCAATTGTTCTATAAGGACTAGTATTAATTTGTTTGATGAAAAAGGATGATTGTATTGCCTTTTTACCACATTTTTTTTTTGGGTTACCTCTATTCACAGGTAATTGTTTACGAGGAAATGATGTCTTATAGTCATTTGAATAGGAGAAAATATTTTTATTTCTTTATTTTTTATGAATTGAAGTAAGATAAACATTTAATAATAATAAAATTATTATTAGAAAAAGAATGTGATTCTTTTTCTTTTAAAAAAGAAATAATATATTTATTTGGAAAAAGGGAATTTTTGACCCATTAAGTAACCATAGGGGTATTTTGGATCAAACTATTGACGGCAAGGGCAATTTTAGATCAAATTATTAATTGTGGGCATTTTTTTTCAATTTTGCATAGGTTAAAGACATTTTGACCCTTTTTCCTAGTATATTTGATTCTATTTATAGGAGTATTAGTTTTTGCACACGTAGGGTTCGATCCCGAAACACTAGATTTTGCCGCAGATCCGATTTCGTAAAAACAAGATTAAGTAAAAGAAAACGGAGAAAGGTTAAATATTACTGGATATAATAACATGGGGAATAAATCGAATTAGTTGAAAACACAATGAGGAAATGCAAAAAATTGACATTATTCAGTAGAAATGTGCCAAATTTTAGCTAGAAAAGTTTATTCTTTTTATTCATCAAAGAAAGTGAATTTCTATGGAAGTAAACAATGTAAAACTTGAGGAAATCTAAAAACAATAAAGAATAGAAGAAAGAACAAATTAATTAGAATGTCATGATGACTTTGTGACATTAATTAATTAACATGCACATCCTCCTCTCTGCTGCTCAATTCCTGATACTGATTCTGGTATTCTTTGGAGCTGACTGAAAAAAAGTTGTGGTTATATGAGGAAAAAAAAAGGAAATATTAAAGAATACTACTCCTTCTATTTTAATTAATTAAATTGCTACATTATTTGATGTACACATTAATTACTCACCAATGAGAAGGCATTTCTTCATCTATTGATGCTTGCCAACTGGAGTAAATGAAAAGAAAATGAGAATGTAATTCACTAACTTTAAAAAGATAAAAATGTCAAAATAACAAAACCAAAAACCAAAAACAGCAATAATAATAACAAGGTTAAATACCTAAATAGCCTTTTAAACTTGACATGTTTTATAAGATAGACATTCAAAAATTTAGTAAGTGACCAGATAGACCCTTGAACTTGATAAAAGTTTGTCTAGTAAACACTTTAGATTGACATGAAAAATAATGTGTTTTAGTTCATTTAAATTATCTAACAACAAAAAAATCTTCTTAGAAGAAAAGTATAAAATATAGGAGTACTTATTTACTAAATAAAATGTTTGATGAACCTCTTCTTCTTGTTTACCTATAGATGCATATTTTGTATCATTTTTCTTCTTTCAAAAATCGAATTAAGCGAATTCCGTATGTTTTAATTGCAATCATCATTTTGAAACTTTGGTAAAAATATTTTGTGAATGACATTTCAATTGATGAATGAGATTTTCGATCGGTAATTTGTAGTTAAACTTGATATTTAAACTTAAGAGATTATTGGCAAGTCAAAACAAAATAGAAGTGGATTCCGTATATTTTAGTTGCAATCATCTATTTGGAACTTTGGTAAAAAATAAAAAAAAATTGTAATTATTTTGTGAATGATATTTCAGTTGATGAATGAGATTTGCAATCAGTAATTTGTAGTTGAATTTGAACTTAACAGATTATTGGCAAGTCAAAACAAAATAGAAGTTATATTATTTGTAATTGTATTTATTCTATTTTAGGTATTTTTTTAAAAAAAATACTACACAAGTCATCTAATAACATTTAACATATTAAAAGCAAGTGTATTTAACGGACTATCTAGGTATTAAGTCTAATAATTGTACTTACATGTTGTGATCATCTTCATTGGCAAGGGCAAGTTGTGCAGCACACAAGAATGCAGCATCCACATTGTAATCCTCTTTTGCTGAGGTCATCAAGTTTTGTATATTTCCCCTATAATCACACCATTCCTTTGCTTTCTTCTCTGAAACCTGTAACTAGCATTCTTTCAATAAAATGACTTATATACGCTCACAGTATAAAGAATTTTTACAGTATATCAATGTATGTAGCATGAAGGAGAGTCTTCGAGCAACAGTAAAATTGTCTCTGTGTTATCTATTGGTCACGAGTTCGACCTGTGAAAACGGTCACCAATGTTCGCCACATCACATTCCATTGGGGTGCGGCCCTCCCTGAATCTTACGTAAACACGAGATGCTTTGTGCATTGAACTGCCCTTTTTTTTTAATCAGTGTATATAGCATGTAACCTGCCTTATTTTCCTACTTCCTAATCTTACTTTATATGGACATTTATATATGTTTTCTTTTACGTAAGTTGATAGTGCAAAAGCTAATTTATACTGCCGGTGTATAGAAGTTAAAACTCTTATAGAAAATGTGTTTTTGACAAAAATGAATGAAAAGCAAAAACTTACTGTCTCAGTGCTGCCATTTTCCAAGTCTACTTTGTTACCAATCAAGACAAATGGGAATTTTTCAGGCTCTGTTAGGTCTGCCTGGAATCAAATAACATACTGAGAAAGTAAATATTTTGAATTAATCATGTAAAAAAAAAGAAAAGCCAAATATCAACTTGAAAAAGAGTTCATGATAATACACAAACATGCCTTTTAACTTGGCCTCAGTTGACATCTATGTCCTCCAACTTTGGATGTGCACAAGTAGACACACGCGTCCTACGTGTCGTCTCATGCGAATTGCCACATAGGACGCGTATATTTACTTGTTCAATTTTATACAAGTTTAAGTGCCTACTTGTGCACGTCCAAAGTTGGAAGGCGTAGATACCAACTGAGGCCAAATTAACGGACACGTTTATGTATTATGGCTTAATTAATTGACTGACTCACCTGTTTGATGAATTCTTCATGCCAATGTTGAAGAGTCTCAAATGACTTAGGCACATTCACATCATATACAAGAATGCAACAATCTGCTCCTCTGTAAAATGCAACACCTAGGCTATGAAACCTTTCTTGCCCTGCTGTGTCCCATATCTACCAACAAAAATGAAAATAAGTTGGTACGGAATCGCCTTTGTTACAGAGTGTTTTTTACCCCTTGTGTGAGACTTTTCGGAGGGAATTCGGGTTTAGTCAGACTCCAGTACAGATACCGGACACCGGGTGAGAAACAAAAAAATAAATAACTTACTTGCAAGGTGACTTCTCTTTCACCAATCTCAAGTTCTTTAGTAGCAAAATCAGCTCCAATTGTTGCCTTATATTGTTCCCTAAATTTCTTGAAAACATATCTATAATTGCAGTTAATGGAACCACAAATTGCAAAAAAATCACCTTAATTGTTATAAAAAAAAATGTCGCCCCAATTAATAAATCCTGACTCCGTCACTGAACAACATGAAATGAAAAGATTTTGCAATGTGGTGGATACTGATTCACCAAAGATGTCTTTCCCACCCTGAGAATACAAACATGTTGAAGTGTTAGCAGAGGAATAAGAACCAAAAACATGCAGTTTCAAGAAAATCAGCAAAAAGGGTACTTGAAAATAGGGGCGGGTTTGGCAGAATCCAGTAATTTTGATTCAAACTTTATAGTTGTTTTAAGAATTTATTTAATATGTACAAATTGATACTTTAGAACCACTAACTCAAAATGACTAAAACCTCGAACCAAAAAACTTTATATTCTGGCTCCGCCTCTGCTTGAAAATAGCAAAAAAAGATAAAAGGTTTTGAAAATTCTTACCCACAATCACCAAGAACAATGACTTTGAGCAAGCTTCTTAGTGGCTTGGACATGTTCAAGAAACTACTTGTTACTTTGTAGTTGGAAAAAAATCTCTTTATTTATGTCTCAAGAAACTTTGTTATAAAGCTATTTTTTCTTCTGGAGGGTACCAAAAATATAGGTAGAATTAAGTGGAGGACATGTTCAAAAAAGGCAAATGTAACATTTCAAATATGTGTGGCCATTTGTGTTTCTACAATTCTTTTTCTTTGTTTTGTCTACACTTTTATATCTAGTTTCTTTGTGTTTTTTGTATCTGAAGAAGGGAATTTAATTGACAATGGAAATCAACGAGGGGTGTAGTAGGATGGATAAGATTCTTTCATTTTAATAAGAGGTCTCGAGTTCAAGCTTTGCGAGCCCTTTCCCTTCAAATGGCCTTACGCAATGCAAATTAGAACTAGCCGGGACCCCAATGCGAGAATCGGGCACCGTGAGAAATGAATTTTTTTGGCAATGAAAGCATATTGATTGACCAAGAAAAAAGATTTTTGCCAGCAAAACTTTTGTTTTTATGATTTGGTTGTTAATGGAATGAGTGTTTCACTTTTGATTATTTAATTTCTTCAAGGGGTAGTGCATCCCATGTAAAGTGTTGACCTTGGATTTAAGTGATTATGAATTTTGAATAATTGATTCTTAATCAAGAGAAGTTGACTTCAAAACTAATTTGTGTTTTTTTTTTCCTTTAGGGTGTGTTTTGTGTGGAGGAAAATCTTTCATGAAAAATGTTTTTTTTAGGGAAATAAGTAGGTTTCTTATCTATTTTGTTATATTCGGTATGTAAATAAAAAATATTATTCTAAAAATATTTGTACATAATCTAGACAAATACCATGGGGGTGGAGGCCGGGTAGGGGTATGAGGTGGTGGGGATGGGGGCTACAGGGGTGGCAGTGAAGATGAGGTGTGTTGGAGCGCGGGAAAAACACAATCAATGTGGAATGTCACTTGTGGAACTTGTTTTCTCTACTTCACAAGATAAGTTATTTTCCTCATTTTTAAAGAACTTATTTTCTTAAAAAAATATTTTTTTTTCAAAATTTTTAACCAATCAAACATGAGAAAATTAGAAAATATTTACGTACCAAACATACCCTTAGTCTTTTTCTTTTTTGGGAGTTGTTGCATATAGTATTATTTTGTAGCATTTCCAAATTGAATCTTTTTTGAGAGATAACTTCACTTGAATACTAAGGTTTCTAATATATTATACAGAAACACCACATTTTAATTTGAAAGTCATCAAATTTCATTCTAATAGGCCTATTATAATTAACTGGTTTATTAGAAATCAATTATCCAAGGAAGAAAAATTAATGAGATTGAAAGTAATAGACCCTCTTTTTTAAATAGTTCTAACTTTTAATCTACGAGATGTGATAAAGTCTGCATACACTTTACCATCATCAATGTCTAAACCTTCTAGTTCTGTTTTGTCTGACTGAAGAACCACAAATGGGACCTTTGTGCATGCCACACAAATGTTATGCATTTAAGTTATATATTGTGTAAAGATTTTTTATAGGGTTGATTATACTAAAAACCCATATAATATGATTTAATTTTGGATACACTCTGTATTTTGAAATTACACATTCACACTCCTTATAGAAAAATGCTATACTTACACCCCTATGATAAGGTATATCCAAAATTAAGTATATAGTTAACTTTTGGTTTTATATGTATTGTTTGTACAATTTAATCGACTATAGGCTAAAAAGGGGAGCTAGGTGCACAAAGCGTCCCGCATTAATAGGGTCCAGGAAGGACTGCACTCTAAAGGGTGCGATGTAGACAACCTACTTTAATGCAAGCATTAGTGGCTACTTTCACGGCTCGAAGCCATGATCTATAAGTTACACGAAAACAACTTTAGCATTTCTCCAAGTCTCCCCTTCAAATCGATTATAGGCTATTATTTTGTTTTCCAAGTTATCATACCATATCAATAATTTATCATGAATAGTAACATATTATTGTGGGCATTCTTAACTTAATACTCATAAAAGATGTATACACTGATCGTGCACAAAAATTAAACTCTTTAAGAAAATACTTATTTCTTACCAATGGCTCACCTACATCTCGTAATTTTATTCCCATGCTTTCCAGAAACATATAATTTGACAGTTTTTGATATGTAAATAAGGTGGAATTAATGTGTGGTTGAATATTGTGCTTCTCAGATTTGTATACTCACAAGTGCAACTTCTACAACTGCCTTTTTTTCTTCTTTCTTGTGAATTCACTTTATTAAATTAATTACCAATTTTTGTTTTTGTGATCTAAAAAGGTCAGAAGTAACAAGTCATGTAGCATTTCTTGTGAGTATCACATGACCTTGTCCCAAAATCAGTTATGAAAGTGGTTAGGTTAGGTGGTAAGAGGAAATGGGTTCTCTATAGTTGCTATGTTTATTAAATGCCTGCCCAAGCTCACAAATATTTTTATACCAGTCATGAAGAGTCGTGCTGTGCACGGGCCCAATATTTGTTCACAAAATTATTTTTTAAGTGGTATTGATTAAATAATTTTAAAATAAGTTATATTTACATGGTAGTAAATCATCTTATTAAGTCTAAAATAAATACCAGATAGATATTATTAACATTGAGAAATATTAACTAAATAATTTTAAATTTTTAATCTAAAATAAGTTTTATATATTTGTATTGATTAAACAATTTTAAACTTCAAAGAAACCTTTTCTTTTCTTCGAAAATACCTTGCTGAAGTAGATACGTTGACGGAGTGGTGCCTGCTTTAGCCGCGGAACGTATTCACACATGTCAGATGGAAAGCCAATGGGCCCACATTCTAACAAAGAGCAATTGTTCAAAAAGCTTGCAATTGCAAGCGAGCAGCACCTATGGGACCGAGATTTTCTGCAAAACAGTATAAGAAATGACCAATCTGTCCTCCAAATTAAGCAAATATGTTGACGAACTGGTGTCTGCTTAGCACCCCACTCCCACTTATATATAAGAGAATTTATCATAATATATAAACTCCCACTTATATATAAGAGAATTTATCGTAATATATAAACTTTTTCAACATAATTGAGTTTTTCTTATTTCTTATTTTATATTTTTGTTGAGTATAACAGGCAATATATGGTACTTAGTGTTTATCTCTAAATCAATGATTTAAAATAATAATTGAATTTGTATTCGAAGTTCAAGAACATACCAATTATATATAAACCAAATATTAATTCCTTGACGCTTAACGACTTGCTAGTAAGAATAATTGAAATAGTAAACAAGAACAATAAACAAAAGAGATTAAGTAAATCTTATTGAGCAATTTCCTATGGGGCTATCAGGCAGTGTCCCCGAAAAAGTAAGAGCTTGGATTCTTATGTTACAACTGAAAGCATAATACTATTTTAGTGATGAAAATCAGATGGATTACAAGTGAGAAATAAATATATTTATACAGTTTAAATCCTGAATAACATCTTGCATGTTTCAATCCTCATAATAATCATTATTTACACATTGAGGCCGCTGTTACATAAGTGTGGTTGAGCACGAATTCTCCACAAGCAATTACTAAGGAAGCTTATATGTACCCGGTCACTAGTGAATCACCGATTTCACTACTTCGGAGCTGGATTGGCTAGAATCATTGTACCAGATTCGGGGTGATTTTGGTATTGTAGATTAGGTGTGACCGTATAGCTTGACTGGTGTCACCTTTGCTAGGTTGGACCTGACTAAACTCTACCTTCCACATGTCATCTTTTGATTCGTCCACTTGTCAAATCTGTATTTTGATCCTCACAGGTTATAAGAGGGTGTTGAGAAGTTAGTTAGTTAGTTAGAAGCTGAAAAGCTCCAGCTGTCATTAGCTTAGTTGTTATTTAATTAAACAGAAATTAGTTAGTCGGTTATGTAGCTAATCAGTTAGTTTGTTAGTAGTTTGTTTTCAAGTTAGTTATAAATAGTACTCTCTCTGTAGTTGAGTGTAATTTTTGCAGTATTGAATCAAAGAGATATTTTCTCCCAAATCTTCTCCTCTTCATTCCTTCTTCCTCAAGCTTCTTTTCTCTTCTTCCATGGCTGAACTTTAACATGATATCAGAGCTAGGTTACCGCTAGCAACTTAGTCAACTCTACGGAAGAAGAATTCACCTAAATCTCGATTCATCTAAAACTACAATTCTCGATTTTGCGACAAATTGCAGATCGATCTGTAATTCCTTGCTGTAATGGCGCTCGAAGATGGTGAAACTACTACTCAGGCTCGACAGAGTACTACTCAGCAGGAGGATCAAGTACACCAAAATCATCCTTTGTATGTCCATCCGTCTGATACACAAGGTTCTGTTCTTATCTCGATTAAACTTCAAGGCTCGGAGAATTATTCATTATGGAGTAAATCGATGCGGCTGGTCTTGTTAGGGAAGAATAAACTAGGTTTTGTTCTAGGCACATGTAGAAGGGAGATGTATGATTCTAGCTTGCATGCACTTTGGGACAGATGTAATGCCATTGTGTTAGGGTGGATTATGAATACTGTGTCTAAGGATTTGATTAGTGTTGTGATCTATGGTTCTGATGCACACAAGGTCTGGGAAGATCTCAGAGAGAGGTTTGACAAAGTGAATGCATCTAGGGCTTTCTTCCTACACAAAGAGATTACCACACTAACACAAGGAGTAGCTTCTGTGTCGGTGTATTTTACAAAACTCAGGGAGCTGTGGGATGAGTTTGAAGCCTTAGTTCCACCTCCCTGTTGTCCTTGCCCTGAGTCCAAGAAGTACACTGAACATTTTCATTTGCAGAAGCTCTGGCAATTCCTAATGGGACTAAATGAGTCATATGATCATTCTAGAAGCCAAATCCTAATGACATATCCCCTTCCAAACATCAATCAAGCGTATGCAATGATTGTTAATGTGGAAATTCAGAGGAAGAATATGACTGGTAAGTCCAATGGACTGTTGAATGATGTTGGTGATACAACTGCACTAATGAGCAACAGAGGTCCAAACTGTCAGTCGAATTACAATAACAACTTCAATTCTGGCTATAATGGTGGAAATAATGGAGGCTCTACTTCAGGATACAATAGTGGGTTCAGACCTAGGAACAACACAAGTGGAAAGTCAGGTTTATTCTGTGATTACTGCAAAATCAAGGGACATACCAGGGACATCTGCAGAAAGCTTCTTGGTTATCCTTCTGATTGGAAGTTTAAAAAGAAGGGTGGTCAATCCGAATCATATGCAAACAATGTTGCTAACACCAGTCACTCTGATGATCAACAACAGTTTGTTCCACAATTCACAGATTCATCTCCATCACCTCCACCTCCTTTTCCACCCCCTTTGTACTATTTTGATTCTACACCTCAAGTTGCACCTTTCTTTACTAAAGAACATTATTCTCCGATTTTGCAGATGCTGAACAAAGACAAAGATCATTGTTCCACTTCAGTGGCTAATACAATTCAGGTTGGATCTTCAGGCTCAACATCTAGTGCACCAGGTACCATTATTGCTCTCTTGTCTAAAGTACTTCAGTCTAACTGGATAGTAGACACTGGAGCTTTTAACCACATGGTTCACAATCTAAATCTCCTCACAAAGTTTAAAGAACTAGATGCATATCAAAAGAACAAAGTGCACCTACCTACAGGACAACAAGATGATGTTAGTCACATAGGAGAATCATGTATATTTCCTGATAAGTCTGTTCAGGGTGTATTATATATCCCAGATTTCAAATATAATCTTCAATCTGTGGCTAAAATAACCAAGGAACTGCAGTGTATGTTGGCTTTCTTTCCTGATTTCTGTGTCTTTCAGGATCTCTTCACTGGGAAGGTGATAGGGATTGGTAAGGAGGATGATGGTCTGTATATCTTGAGAACAAACTCACATGAAGGCATTAGCCAAGGTAGCCAAGGCTCTGCAGTGTGTAACTCAGCTGGTCAGTCAAATAATGTGCCCAATGTTAGCTCGAGTTCTCTTGTTAATAATGAATGTGATAACAATCTTTGGCATAGAAGGTTAGGTCATGCACATCTTAAGGTCTTGACACACATGGATGAACTCAAAAATGTACTTGTTAAGGATCACATCTGTACTATATGTCCTCTTGCAAAACAATCAAGACAGTCTTTTCCTACTAGTCTCTCATTTTCTACTCAGCCTTTTGAATTATTGCATGCTGATGTATGGGGGCCTTACAAGGTACCTACTCATGATGGTAGAAGGTTCTTTCTTACTTTAGTAGATGACTACTCCAAATATATCTGGATTTTCTTGTTAATAACCAAGGCAGATACTATTGTTGTTCTTAGAGATTTCATCCCTCAAGTAAAGACTCAGTTTGGTTGTGAACTTAAGTGTCTTAGAACTGATAATGGGACAGAGTTCTTCAATGATCAGGTGTATACTCTTCTCAAACAATATGGGGTTAAGCATCAAAGCTCGTGTGTCCCTCAACAGAATAGGGTAGTAGAGAGGAGACACAGGTCTATACTGAATATGGCCAGGGCACTCAGGTTTCAGGATCATGTGCCATTACAGTATTGGGGTCACTGTGTGTCTACTGCTGTTTACTTACTGAACAGATTGCCTAGTAGTGTGTTACATGGCAAGTCTTCATTTCAGAAGTTGTTTCACAGAGCTCCATCCCTCCAACATATCAGAGTCTTTGGTAGTTTATGTTATGCCACTCAAGTGAAAAGGTCTAATAAATTCAGTCCCAGAGCTGTACCTTCAGTTCTCATGGGCTATTCCTCTACACAGAAAGGCTATGTTCTTCTAGATCTGACCTCTCACACCTTTTTTATCAGCAGAGATACTGTGTTCAAGGAATCCATTTTTCCTTTCAAGTCTATGACTTCTGTTCCTTCCCCAGTATTTCCTGTGCTTGAGTTTTTGCATGATGCTGAACCTTCATCCTCAGGTCTGTCAAGATCTTCATATGTACCTGAGCCCTCTATTGATACTCATGAACCTGCTCACTCATCTCCACCATCTCCTGTCCCTCTACTACTTCCACCAGAGCCTGAACCTGCGCCTCATATACTCAGAAAATCCTCTAGACAAGCCAAACCACCTGCTTGGATGACTGATTTTGTTGTTCCTGCTGCTTCTTCCAAACAGACCTCTTGGGCCTATCCTCTTTCCAATTATGTCACCTATTATCACCTCACTCCTACTTACAGGGCCTCCTTAGCTGCTTTCTCTGCCATTTCAGAGCCTAGAACCTTTACTGAAGCCATCAAAGATCCATTGTGGATTCAAGCTATGCAAGCTGAGTTAGCTGCCTTGGCAGATAATCATACTTGGTCTGTTGTTTCTTTACCTGAAGGCAAGGTTCCTATTGGTTGTAAATGAGTGTTCAAGGTTAAGTATAAGGCTTCAGGTGAGGTTGAAAGATATAAAGCAAGGTTGGTTGCTAAAGGCTATAGTCAACAGGCAGGATTAGACTACTCTGAGACATTTTCCCCTGTGGCTAAGATAGTAACAGTGAGGACAATTGTTGCCTTAGCAGCTGCTGCTCAGTGGTTTATTTTCCAAATGGATGTGCATAATGCCTTTCTTCAAGGTGATTTATTTGAAGATGTTTACATGTCCATTCCCGAGGGCTTTTCCAGTCAAGGGTAGAATCAAGTCTGCAAACTACATAAGTCCTTGTATGGACTAAAACAAGCCCCCAGACAGTGGAATCTCAAGTTAACTGAAGCCCTTGTGTCTATGGAGTTTGTTTAATCCCACTATGATTACTCTCTATCCACTCAACACAAGGGTAGTTCAATTCTCATTGTGCTAGTATATGTAGATGACTTACTAGTTACTGGCAGTGATCTAAGTCTCAGTCAACAAGTCAGAGTGGATCTTCAGTCTAAGTTCAAGATGAAAGACCTAGGTGAGTTGAAGTACTTCCTAGGCATTGAGTTTAGTAGTTCTGAACAAGGCATTCACCTGTGTCAAAGGAAGTATGCCTTAGAGCTTGTGTCTGAACTGGGATTAACAGGAAGCAAACCAGCTGTGACTCCTATGGAGTTCAATCAGAAACTCACATCTATGGAATTTGATCAAATAGCTCATCCTGAGACTGCTAAGCAGGATACATTGCTGGTAGACAAAAGGATCTATCAAAGGACAGTTGGCAGGTTATTATACTTGACCATGACTAGGCCTGATCTGGCATTTGTAGTGCAAGGTCTAAGTCAACATATGCATGCACCTAGAACATCACATATGGAAGCAGCTATGAGAGTAACCAGGTATATCAAGGGAACAACAGGCCTTGGATTGTTCATGCCAGCAAATGGTGATCTAAGGCTATTGGCTTACTGTGACTCTGATTGGGGCTCTTGTGTAGAGTCTAGGAAGTCAGTTACAGGTTATGTAGTTAAACTTGGAGGGGCCATGATTTCTTGGAAATCAAAGAAGAAACAAACAGTCTCAAGAAGTTTTGCTGAAGCAGAATTCAGAAGCATGGCTTCAACTGTAGCAGAAGTTACTTGGCTGACTGGCCTTGTTAAGGAACTTGGTGTTGAAGTCAAACTTCCTATACCTCTATTCTGTGATAGCAAGGCTGCTATACAGATAGCCTCTCATCCAATTTTTCATGAAAGAACAAAGCACATAGACATTGACTGTCACTTTGTTAGAGAAAAGATTCAAGCAGGATTGATTCATACACAACATATTGGCACAAGAGAACAAGTAGCAGACCTACTAACTAAAGCACTATGCAGACCTCAACATGATTATTTGATTGACAAGCTGGGAATGAAGAACTTGTTTTCATCCATCAGCTTGAGGGGGAGTGTTGAGAAGTTAGTTAGTTGGTTAGAAGCTGAAAAGCTCCAGTTGTCATTAGCTTAGTTGTTATTTAATTAAACAGAAATTAGTTAGTCGGTTATGTAGCTAATCAGTTAGTTTGTTAGTAGTTAGTTTTCAAGTTAGTTATAAATAGTACTCTCTCTGTAGTTGAGTGTAATTTTTGCAGTATTGAATCAAAGAGATATTTTCTCCCAAATCTTCTCCTCTTCATTCCTTCTTCCTCAAGCTTCTTTTCTCTTCTTCCATGGCTGAACTTTAACAGAGGGAAACAAATATATTTATAGTATAAACCCTAAGTAATGTCTTGCTTGTTTTAAGCCCCTCAAAATGATCATTATTTACACATTGAGGTCGTTACGTACTTGCGGTTGAGTAACTGCTGGAGCAACTTTGAAAGTGGTTACTAGGGAAGCTTATCTGGATCAGCTACTAGTGAATCACCGATCTCACTACTCCGAAGCTGGGTTGGCTAGAAGCGTTGTACCAGGTTCAGGGTGAGTTTGGCATCGTAGATCTCATGTGAACATTTATCTTGATTGGTGTCACCTCTGCTAAGTTGGACCTGACTATATTCCATTTTTCCATATGTCATCTTATGATTTGCTCGACTGCCAAAATCTATTTTGACCCACATACTTAGCTTTTAAAAGAATTATTCTTTAAATTGCACATAACATATGGTGGTAAAATATAAAGCTTTTTAAATACTTGATAATTGAGTTTGCTGTCACAAAAGAAGACCCTACTTTGGAGTCAATTTTTTTTGGATATGTTCTAATTATATAGTTGTATTCTTTTATTTCTCACAAGAGGATCATTCGATAATTTAAAAAGAATTAGTATTCCCCCTGCCCAGCTAGCAAAAGAAAGGCCCAATAATTGACAACAAAGTAGTCATGAACTCATGATCTAGCAACACCCAATGATGTCATTTAATTGGTTGGAAGCAAAAATAATACTAGAATGAGTCACTAATTAGTGAGTTAAACTGCTCACCAACACAATTCATCCTTATCATAATCTCAGATTCAAATCCTATCGGATACAAGGTCATTTTTATTAGGAAACACTTTACTTCTTAATTTGAACAACTTCGTAATGGAAACCAAAAAAAATGGTTAATACTTGAGTTGATATAAAGGGTGTGTTTGCATAGGTGAGTCTAAGATTTCCAAAAAATGGGCGCACCACTTAAAAAAGAAAAAAGAAAAAAAAAATATCTTAAATGAGAATTGATTTCTAGACCTCTATGGGAATAACACAAGTTTAAATCATGTACACCATTTAGCCTTCTTATAGCATGAGTACCACCATATACTATTATGCCAATTTTAGAAATATATACATAAAATATCTAATTTTACGAAGAGATCATGAGTTCAAGTGCCCCGTATTTTAGCCTTAAATTCGCTCCTGTGTGTTCGATATGGAGGAAAATATTTTTTCTAATTTTCTCATGTTTGATTGATCAACATTTTATAAAAAATATTTTTTCTAGGAAAATGACTTCTCTAGTGAAAATAGAGAAAACAAGTTCTACAAATAACATTTTACATTTATTGTGTCTTTCCCAACCTCCAACACACCTCATCTTCTCCTACATCCCCTAAACACCATCCCAACCACTGAACCACCCCACATCGTTACCCCCCCTCCCCCCTCCCACTTCGTATAATATTTGTCTATATTATATATAAATAATTTTAAGATAATATTATTTACCTAGGTACCAAACACAAAAAAAAAAATCACTTATTTTTTTAGAAAATATTTTTCTTCGTACCGAACGCACCAAAAAATCTCTTTCTGGACCATGTTATGATGGAACAGCGAGAATTCGTATGGGTGTAAAAGTTCCCATAAACTGATTTTATTATGCTACTAAGGTTCCAAATCTTTCCTGAAAGCATCATTATAGGAAACTAATTCGTGAATCTTTTAGGATTCGTTTGACCATAAAAATCAAAAACGTATTTACTTTATTTGGTATTTACTTTAAAGTTGAAAATAGAGTTGGAGTTGTGTTTGACCATAGTATTTTCAAAAATATTTTAACTATTGAGTTGGTGTAGTATTTAAAAATAAAGTGAGAGAAAAAATTAAATTCAAAAATAGTGAATACACCTCAAGATGTGTTTTTCAAGAAACCAAAAATTGTGAAAACATATTTTGGAATATGTTTTGATTTTAATGGCCAAACAAGTATTCTGGAATAAAGTAAAAACGTATTCTTAAACATTGTGAATAATATTTATGGTCAAACGCCTACTTAATATCTCTTACAGATTTTCACTATGTAGTAACTGATTATTGAGCAAATCTCATGATTAAGAGGTGCTTACAGTCTTTTTTTTTTTTTTTACTTCATTAGAGGGAGAATCAATTTCCCCACTTAATAATTGTAATATTTGTGACCCTATATGTTATGTTGAAAATGTTGTTTTTTTATGGGAATCGAACCTAAATTCAACATGAAAAGGGTGTCACAATGTTTGTTCAAATGATAGAGTCATCTCTCTCCTATTCATCGATAAGTTAGGTTTGGGTCACCTGAAAAGTAAGCGGAAATACTATTGATCTTCCCGATTGAAAAGAGGAGAGGAAAAGAAATTTGAAGGTCTTGTTTTTAAAAGTTAAATGTTGTAGGTTGAGAAAATATCGGAAGCTATATTGGTTATTTATGAGAACAGATTTCTTACTAAACACCACCTTTACTTTTCTTCATCGCTTTTAGTCTGGTTAATTTGCTCGTATCTTGACTAATTATCGGTGCTTTGCTATCTTCCATTAGTATAAATGCAGAGTAATTTTACCCATTAAGGGTTAAGCAAACACGAAGATTCATTTAGTCTAACCTTCGCTAGGATTCAAACATTGATTTTGAACGTTATCGCTCTATCTCTTCAATCATTAGACCACCTTTTCGATTTTTTCTCTCTCTTTTTTAAAACAGATCAATCAAGATGTTAATTATATTGAAACTTGACCAAACAAGGATTAGAAGAAATGGATTAAATTGGTTTAAGATTGTTTTTCTTTAATTAGATTTGAAAATTGAGTAGCATCAAAATGAAGGCATCCAAATTTCTTTTACCCAATAGCTTAAATAGATCAAAGTCATCAATTTGTTCAGTCCATTATTAGAAGATCAATTGGATAATATGGGTTCTCCATTTGGGCCTATGGTGCTACTTTGTTCCCAAAAGCATTACCAAGCCCAAATACCCAATGAGTATCGATATGTACTAGTAAAAAACCCATATATACTATATTAGATATAATATTACAACTCATATCAATGGATTCTAGTTTTCAATACCTAGTATAAATTTTCTAAAATAATCTACCAACTTAATAAAATTCAAAAAAAAAAACAGAAAAAAAACATAATCAGGTGCAACAAAATCCCTAAAAAAAGGTTGAGGGATATCAATCAACCCAAAAAATATCTCCTATATCTTAAAATCAGCATATCTGCTCTCTCATATATCTCCTATATCTTAATTTTCTTATTTTACTCCTCTCTATTACCACTTTAGTTGATATCAACTTTTATACTTAATTAGATTTGAAAATTATCAAATTATCACGCCATAGTTATCAAATTGTATATTGAATTCATACATTGAAAGTTGAGAATATGAAAAATCATTTTATGTATGCAATGAATATACAATCTGTTGGTATAATGGTTCATACATATCAGTTCTATACCAAATATATATATATCGAGACATTATGAAAATGAATTACATTTTATGTATGTAATTGATATACAAACTATTTTCAATGTATGTATACTATATTCATTAAATTAATCAATGGATATTAGCATAGAGCGTCTTAGATAATACCACACAAAAAATCACATTATATACTTGAAATTATTTATTTTAATGTAATTTATTATAACATATAATAAATTTTAGAAGAGAGAAGAAAAATATTTATGAATTGCAGAGAAAAAAGATTAATTTAGTTGAATAATGATAATTGTAAATCCCTAAATTTAAGCCTACTAAATCAATTAGAAAATAAAATTCGGATAAATATAGAAATAAGACTAAGAGAGAGAAAAGATTTTGTTTTGTAACTATCTTCCTTAATTACAATGAGTTATTTAGTGGGTCTCATTTTGGATTTGTTCCTTAATTAAGTAGCATTAAAAAAATTATAATTAAATATAATAAAAAAATATAATTAATTTTTAGATTCTGGTATGACTTGTAATTAAATTGATATTTTAATAATTTTTAAAAATATGATGTATATAATATAATAAAGAGTCTTAAACTATTATCTAGGATAAATTTTCTCGTCCTTATATATCTGTCACTTTTATAAAAACATTTAATTGATAAATATTAGATAATTTCAAAGAAAATTGTTTGTTCTCTTCTTCTTCATCTTCTTCATTTTAGTTGTTATACAAATTGTATTTTTTGAATTCATAACAATTGATATATAATGCTTTGAAGAAGTGTATCTTGAACTTCAAATATAAAAAGTGAGTCTAAGTCAAATAGATTTTGAAAATAATGACAAATTACCATCATTGCACAATGAGTTTGTTAGATTATTGTTGTTTTGACAAATTGATGGTTTAAGTTTTTTTTTTTTTATGATATATGAAATTCATGTTTCAAATATGAATTTAGTTAAAGTAGATTTGAGTGTTAAATCATGTGTTAAAATATTATTGAAATTCGAAGAACACTATTTTATTTACGGGCAAAACAAATTTCACTATACTTCAGATACACATAACTAAAATTTAATCAATTTTCATATGTGCTTCAATCATATATGACTGTAATACAACATTAAGGGTCTGTTTGAAAAGCCATCTGGTAATTGAAATTAATGTAATTACTAGGGTAGTAATTACCAGCCAAGTAATTACATAGCCTAATAATCACAATGACTTGTTTGTTTGGCACAATATAATTACAGTGTAATAACAAGTGTACTGTTTGGTTGCACAAGTGTATTCACATGATTATATTAAATTTTTAAAATAAAAGTTAATTATCAAAAACTAAAAAATTATATTAGATAAATAAGGATCTTTATACATGATATTAAATTAAATATTTAAGATATATATTATCTTTTAAAATATATTAATTAATAAATATATGTTCTTAATTAATATTATAAAAAAAATTGATTGATATTTTTCAAATTAGTATATTTTAATTAAATAATCATAAAAACTTAAAGTACATGATTTATAGAACATCAAGAAATGCATATTTGACAAAAAGATTAGTATTATAAATATAATGTCATTAAACTATTAAAATATTTGACAAAAAAATAATCTATAAATTCTAACTAAAAAATGAATGGCTTGCAATATGAAATATCAAGTCAATACGAGTAAAATAAATAAATTAGAACTGAAAATATAACATGAGTTCAAAATTCAAAACAAAAGAATTAACATAATACTTTATGTCAAATTTCAACATAACGTACATAAATATGATTCAAAAGAAAAGAAAAACCTAAGTCTTTAACCTTATTCAACAATGAATGCTAATTTAATTTAAAAAGTAGAATATTAACTAAATTATGCTAAATGAAAAATAAATAAATATAAACAGATAATACGAACAATTGCATGGAATCACAAGAAGTAAAGGTTGAGAAATTGGAAGGAAATGAAATATAAATAATAAAAAATAAAAAATATATTTTTAAAAATATTAAAATAATAAAAATAAAAAAAAGAATTTAAAATAATAGAAATAAAAAATAAATTAAAATGAGAAAAATAGAAATAGAAATAAAAGGACGAAATTAAAAAGTAAACAGCTTGTAATTATACCATGTAATTACCAGCAATTCACAGCTCCCCCTTGTGAATTGGAGAGTGTAATTACGCCCTGTCAGTTACACTCAATTACCTGCTGACCAAGTAATTATCTGACCGATCAAATATATCGAATTGTATAATTACATTTAATTTCATCAAATCTAATTCCAAAAATGACTTTCCAAACAGATCCAAAAAAATTTAGAGGATTTAATATGAAGAGCCTAGTTAGCTAGGATATCAACTTACAGTTATTAGCTTCCTTGAAGCAATGAGAAAAGGTGAATCTAAGACCGGCAACGGAACCGGGAGGTGCCGGTACCGGTTTCGATCCATCCCGGTCCGTTATCGATCCGGTTTCGATCCAGTGGATTTCAGTTTCGTCCGGTGTAGGGGCTGACCGGTAGGGGTAATGGGACGGAAGGGGTAAAATTACCGGATCATCTCGGTCCGGTCCGGTTCGATCCGGTTCGATCCGGGTGGGAAAATAATTTTCATTTTTTTTTAATTAAGTAGCCGTTGGGTTAGCCGTTGGCAACGGCCAGTGGGGCCCACCCAACGGCTATTTGAGCCAAAACACTCCCTAACCCCAAACTTTTTTTAATACCCCAAAGTTTTTAAAAATACATTTTAGTCCTAAATTTTAACTATAACCCCCCCCCCTTCATTATTTACTACACAAAATTTCTTCTTCTTCATCTACTCTCTCAACTCTCAATCTTCTACTCTCTATTCTCTAATAGTCTCTATTAAATTGTTAATTTTATTTGTTGGATTATTTTGGAGCAATTTTCAAGCTTCAAGTTTCATCTATCAATTTCGGTTTTTTGGTTATACACGTCTGTTTTTACGCAGACGTTTGGTACATTCGTTCCAACTTTCATCTCTTTACTTATTTATTTTTTTGCATTTAATTTTTGTATTTATTTATTTGCTTACTTTTAATATTTTAATATTTTAATAAGGAATCCGGTGATAAAAATGTCGGCCAAGGTAAAAAAAATACTTTTTGGTAGGTTGACTAACGCAGTAACCGAAAAACTAAAGTCGATAGTTCTTCTAAATCCAAATCTAAAACTAGATAACAGCCTCAATTAAGAATAAAACGGATAATTTTACACATGTTGATGAAACTCCTTTTAATATTGATAGCAATACTCAATTAGATCATAAATTTTTACAGACAAGGTTTTGTAATTTTAATGAAGAACTAGATGAAGAAGTAGAATATGATAATGAATATGATGGTAATGATACTTATGATGATGATGAAACAGAGCCGCCTACGGCTACTAGTCCCACTCCTGCTCCCGCTCCCGCTCCCACTCCCCCTGTACATCCTACTAGGGCTAAGCCAAAGGTTGAACGTCCTAAAAAATTTATTGTGTGGCAATTTATGACTCAAAGTGAGGATAAAACTCAAGTTATTTGTAAGATATGTAAATATATTTTGAATCATAAAACTACGAAAAAGTCAGGTGGGACGGGACATTTAAGAAATCACTTAATGGGATGTTGTAAAAATGAATTTTTGCAAGCTCAGGCTATAGCCGATGCAGAAAAATATGGTACTCCCCTTCCCGATGTATCTGTAGGAGTAGGGGCCTCTAACATGATCCAAACACACTTAAACTCTTCTAATGTTTCTAGCCCTAGTACATATCGCAGTTATAGTAGAGAAAGAGATCTTGAAGAATTAGCTAAAATGATTGTTCTTTGTGGCTTGCCTTTTAGTTTTGCTGAAAATCCCGATTTTGTTCATTATATTCAAATAGTGTATAATCCTTATTTCACAAGTTTTTCAAGAAATACTATTAAAAAAGCTATTTTTGATTATCAAGGACAACATGTACAATATCTTCGTTGTTTATTTAACTATAATACTTGTAGAATAGCTATCACTTCTGATATGAGTCGTAGTCCTAATGGTAACGATTATTTCACTATTACTGGTCATTGGATTGATGAAAATTGAAACATGCAAAAAAGAATTTTAGGTTATAAATGTTGTGAAATGCTGAAAATCGGTAGTTACATAGCTCAAACTATTATAGATGTTTTACAATTTTATGGAATTTGTAATAAAGTAATTAGTGTCACCCTTGATAATGCTTCTAATAATACAAATGTTGTTGATAAACTAAAACCGATAATTTGCCCTATTTATAATGACGATTTTCATATTAGGTGTGCTGCACACATATATAATTTAATTGTTAGAGATGGTATAGCAGTGTATAATAATGGTTGTATAAAATATGAAGCTGCATGCCATTTTATTTTTAAATGTAAAGTAAATCTAGACGTGTAGAGTTTGAAAATCGGTGTTGTGAATTAGAACTCCCCTCTAGAAAAATTCCAAAAACAGTGTTTACTAGATGGAATTCTGTATATGAAATGCTTAAAGTTGCTTATGAATATAGAAAGCCTTTACAAATGGTTTGGAATGCTCACAATTCAGATAATGATTATAGAATTACTGACACTGATTGGAATGAAGTATATGAACTTAAAGAATTCTTAAAAGTTTCTTATTTAGCTACAAAATAAATATCTGGACTTTATTATCCAACTATTTGTTCAGTTTTACCAAATCTATGTGCTATTTCTGATAAATTTTTTTAATACAAAAATATTCCACGGTTTAAAGATTCTATTAATGCAATGATTAAAAAATTTAGAAAATATTTTATTCCTATTACTCAAATTTATTTAACTGCTTGTTTATTAAACCCAACTTACGAAGAAATAGGTGCAACAATGGTTGAAAGAATATATTCAAATTTAGATATTTTAGAGATTATATATCAACAAAGTATCCAAGGTGACGAAGTTGCCGAAGAGGACAAAATATCTAGTTTGTCCAATGTTAAAGATAGCATAAGAATTGAAGCTAGAAAATTGTATGACTTGTATAATTCTAGTAGAATAAATGATGAAGTACGTAATGTAGAACCTTCGAGTTCTAGGCGTAGATATTCAAATGAAGATGATATTGATGATATGATGGAAAATTATCTTGGTCTTACTTCTAATGAAATGAATGATTTTGATGAATATCTTAATCAGGGAATGGAAAGCATTAAGGATGCACAAGGCAAACCTCAACTTTTGGAATGGTGGAAGACTCGCGGCAGGTCATTTCCAAAACTTCAACCGGTGGTTCGAGATTTGCTAGCTATTCAAGCATCTTCAGTAGCTTCGGAGGGAGCTTTTAGTGCAACAAGATATCAAATTGGGGAGCATAGGTATTCATTAGCATCAGACAACTTGGAGATATCGGTATTGTTTAGAGATTGGATCAATGCCGAGCGAAGGAATTATGGGCGTCCTAGTTTACCTGCCCAATTTGAATATGATATAGATAATATTTTGGTAAATTCTAGTGAAGACGGCATAGATGCATTGGAGGATCAAGCACAACAACCACTTCCAGAAAATGTTACCAGGGAATTATTAGAAACTCTACGTCAAGACTATTTTCAAGGATTCAAACATTAGTATGATAGTTCGAGGCCTAATTCAAACAGAACCCTTCCTAGAAGGTGGCTGCGTAGATTAGGTCCTCTTCTAATATTTGTAATACAAATTGTATTATTTAATTTTTATGAATAAAATTATAGGCTATTCGCCTTAATTTTTTTTAATTATTGTCTTCAATTTAATACAAGTCTTTTTTATATATTTCAATTTTTAAATGTTTCAAACTTAAGTTACAATTTGAAGTTTAAAAAATGAAAGTTTGATATAGTTTAAAAAGTTTCAAACTTAAGTAAGTAAGTTATTAAGTTAGTTATAGTTTAAAAATTTAAATTTAAACTTTTAAGACTTAAAACTTGAGAGTTTGAAAAGTTTTTAAGAGTTTAAAATTTGAAATTTAAAGTTTTAAACTTTTAGAGTTTAAAATTTAAACTCTAAAAAAAGTCTAATTTATTAAGTTATACTTTTAAAAGAAATATAAAATGCCAAACGAAATTCTTACCGCTCCGTGGGAATTCCAACTTTGGAGAAATTGAAGGAAAGTCAACTCAAGGGAGGGACAAACTCCCATGGGGCTTTTAGCTATTGTGGGAGAGATTGATTGCAAAGATCACTGGAATGAATGGTTGAGGCAGAGAGTGAGGGAAAGCTCGGACAAGTTATCCCGTGATCCGATCGAGTCGAAGCGGATCGATAAGCGGCCTGATTCGACATTGTTGTTTACTCTGATCCGGTCGAGGTGGTTTTCGTTTACCAGCACGTAGGTGTTCTAAATTCCTATGACCGAGTCTTTCTGGCCCCTGTGAACATCTTTTTTTAATGTATTAAAGAGGGCTTTTCTAACCGGTGAAAAGTGGTGGGTGTCCACTAACGGTCATTCCTGGCTCGGCTCCGATAACGCAATTCCGGGAGGAGTCGGTAGTTGGGCACTGGATCCCTTCGAACGTGGAGAATGTGTGACGCTGGGTCGGGGTTTGGTGAACCAACTGGTCGCTCCTCTAGTTGAAGTATCGGGCCCCTTTTTCGTTGCCTAGGTTACACCTTTGGAATACCCCATAAGGGAATTTTTTCTACTCCCCCCAATCTTCACTTTACGCCACGCCGACTCCCCTTTCGTCATAAGGCGATTTCATGCTCCTGAAGATAGGAAACGTGAGCTGTCGTTCTTCTGAGTGTCTTATCCACGATCAGCGCACGGGAAGGATCCTTTGTCACTACGGCGAAGCTTCAACGACCAAAACCAAATAACTTATATATTTTGAAACTTTTTCAATTATAAATAATCAAATTTTAATTTAATTAAAATTTTAAAAAAAAGGGAGCAGGACCTGGTATACCGGTCCGGTCCCGGTTCGATCCGATCCCGGTCCTGGTAGGTACCGGTCCAGGACAAAAAGGAATAAATTTCCGGTACTACCGGTACCGTCCTGGTTCCCGATCAACCGGCGAAAGATGACTCCGGTACCAGTCTGAAAGTCCCGTTACCGGTCCCGGTGCCGGTGCCGGTGCCAGACTTAGGTGAATCTGCCAAATTTGCTTCATATTCATAATTTGTTCAATCAAGTCAGTCATTTGCACTCTATCTTTGTGTTTTTTTAGTCCATTTAAAAAATAATATTTTTTAGCTACTTTTTAATTTAATTTTTTACATGACATATTGAAGATCATAAAATTAAAGAATACTTTGATATATTTTATATATCTTTAGTTTAATATTATAAGATTCAAATTTTTTTTACTTTTTTAAATTTTATACTAAATCAAAATCTGACAAACAAATTAAAACAAAAAGAGTAACATTTATTATTACCAAATCAAAAAAGATTTGCATGTTTCCGGTCCTTGAAAGTTGATTGTGAAGGGAATTGGATATTAATGAGATTAGAGAGCTTAGCATCTGCTAGATATGATACATCAAAGTATTGAATACATCTCCTCTCTTTCATGTCTGTTTGCACTTTTTTATTTTATATTATTGAGATCGAACTATTATGAGGTCACGAGAAAGTTAATAATTATAAATTTTAAATAGTAATAAATTATATAATAAAAAAAATTATAAAAAGCTTTAAGATATAATATAGATTTTATCAATTGACATACATATGATAATATTGATATAAAAAATATTTTAAAACAACTATTGAAAGAATAAATATCTCTTTAAATAAAACTCTCTAAACGACTTATATTGTGGATGTTATTGTGTTATGTATGAGAAGAAAATATTTTTTATTTATAGAAATTCAAAACTTTTTCTTAAAAAAAATGACAAATATAAAAGAGTTCTTTTCCATCAAGAAAATCTTTTGTACCAATTTTTTTTTGAATTAAAATAAAATTAAGGTAAAATTCAAACAGGGTAAGAAAGTTAGGACAAATCCTAACACATTTCCCAACATATCACATTTGATACACCTGTCCCACAACTTCAATAAAAAATGTCTGAAATTAGGTCTTGTCAAGATCAAAATTTCAATGAAAAAAAAAATTTACAGTTGATTTTGGCAAATCATTACATATCTAAAGCCTTGTCAATCCCACAATTTTAATTAAAAAAAAGTCTGAATTTAATCTTCTTAAATCTATAACTTCAGGTAAAGATGTCCAAAGTTAATTTTGTCAAGTCATGGCAAAGTTCAGACAAAAATATTCGATGTTTAACTTTTACAAGATCATATTACAAATAAAAATGTCTGAACCTAACGTAAATTTTACAACTTCAATCACACATGCCTAAAGCAAATAAACTTTGAAAAATTCAAAGAAAGTTGGCAGTTGGGGAACATTTCCCTTGTGGTAGAAGAAAGGGAAAATATTTGATTAGTTAATGGTCAATTTGAGGTGTGAAGCCTATCCACCATAGCTTTGTCCTTTATTAGCAATAGTCATGACTCATGACACATGAATGCAAGAAAGAAGAACGTTTTCATATATGACTTTTATTCCATCTAATAGTTACTCCATGTATCTTCTTCCTCAATTTAACATTCTAAAACTTCAACTTTTTTACATTATTAAATCATTAATCAAAAAGTTATTACAAATAACTATTTATGATTTATAGTAAATAAAATTAGTAACCTGAAAATAATGCAAGTCAAATTACACTGTTACCCCTTTCGTTCCTTTTTAATTAGTTGTCACATTTTGCTTTATGAGAGTTAATTTGACTAATTTTTGAAGCTAAATTGAATTAGAATAATTTAACATTTTAAATTTAAATTTTAGATGTTCGAAAATTATATGAAAAATACAATAAGTTGCAATCATTCTAATATTAATATGATGAAAAAATACATGTTAAAATGTTGATCAAAGTTCATGCACGTGACAAGTAAAAAGAAACAAAGGGAGTAATAATTAGTACTCCTTCCGTTTTAATTTAATTTGATTGTCTTACTTTTTTTAAAAAAAAATCTGTTTCAAAAAGAATATTTTTTTTTTGCAATGCTTTAATTTTGACTTTCCATGTGACATGTTAAAGACCATAAAATTAAATGATATTTTTCTGCATTCTGCATATCTTTAATTTAAGACCACAAAATTAAAAGAAAAATTTTCTACTTTTTAGAATTTTGTGTCAAATTAAAATCAGATAAACAAATTAAAACGGGAAGAGTATAAGTTAACTTTAATCAGTAACTCGACAAAAAGCTTCGATTGCTTAGTGATGTCTTCATAGATTATTGGCTTAATTTCAGGCAAAGATTGTTGCTTATAGTGTCTACTTAATTTTCCAATTTCTCTATTTAATTTCCCTTTTGTTTTTTTCTTCATATATATGGTGGATGTGAATGAAAAAAGTCTTCATCAATGTGGAAATTAATTGACTTGAGATGATAACCGGAGAGAAACAAAAGTTGCACCAGGCGAGACATTGCCTTCTTCTTCTTCCACATGACAATAGTTGTTGTAATCGGGGGATTTCACGGTTTGAGTAAAAATTATTTAAATCAAAAAATTGAACCAAATTAATTTTTATTTGGTTTTGTTTGATTTGGTTATATATTATTAAAAATTAATAATATTTGATTTTGTTTTAATTTTGTTAAAAAAAATAATCGAACCGAACTGATAAATTATATATATATTTTTTATAATTATATATACATAATATACTATTTTTTATGAATATTTTAACTATCTTATATATGTTTTCATCAAAATTTATTTATAATTTAAATATCTTGTATTAGATGTGTGTCATGTTATTATTTTATGTGGTAATCTCATAATTTATTTTTTCTTTTTGGATGAATTGTTGTCTCTCTTTTTTCCTTTTGAAATAATTGTTTCTTTTATTTTCGTGTATGATTAATAACCGAACAACCGAACCCAAATCGATAACAACCAAACCGATGATTATATATTATATTTTGTTTGATTTGATTTTAATAATTTAAAAACTAATTATATTGATTTGTTTGATTTTGACCATTAACCAATAACTGATCCAGACCAACTCGTGACCACCCCTAGTTGTAACTATGATATTTTAGTTCATACTTTTTCTATTTATGTTCATTTTTGTTCATTATATTAAAATTTTAATATTTATTTTTGTTCATTATATTAAAAATTAATATTTATTTTTATTTATTTAATTTGATAAATTAAGAAATAATTTATTATTTTATATCTATTTTATCCTTATCATTTTATTTCTCAATATATTTTCTAAAATATTGAATTCATTATATTAAAAGGATAATATAATGAATTTATTATTTTATTAATTATTTTTTAAAATATGTCAAGTCAAATATAAACTAATAGAAAGGAACGGAAGGAGTATTATATTTTGTCAAATTGATAAGATAACGCAGGATGTGCGGTATTATTGAAAAGTCTATTAATTCTTTTAATTTGTCTTTGGACTTGTAATTTTGAAGGATACGTTTATCTCTTGCCAATTAATTCTCTACGTTGAAAATTATATATGAGGAATTTTGGGATTGAGAAAGGCTTTCAGAGGTCTAATCATCCAACTTTTTTTATTATTATTATCTTTCACAACTAATATACGTGGGAAAGAGGAAAGAATGGAAACGTCAAATTTAGCTCATGAAAGTATAACTTCTTTGATCATATGTTTGAGTGGGTTATGTTGGGCATATGTTCATTGATGGGTTGTTTTGGACGTAATATAAACTTACGTTTCGACATGTCATATGATGTCATGATTTCGAATTATGATTTTAACTTTTAAATGTAAAATTTGGCTCAAAAATTTTCATATATATATAAAATACCTATCATTTTTAATTTTGCAAAAAAGGACCTACGCTCGGCGTGAAGAGATTGTTCATATACTATATAAAATGAGTATATTAAAGATTAGCTAATTACTATTATTGTTGACGAGCGAATCTTGATAAAATTATTATTGTGTATTTGAAGTTTGTAATCGTAAATATTTTTTTTATAAAAGAAATATGAAGATGTGTGATATATTAATGCGGCGTCTTAGGATATTTCAATCGATATCTTGTTTATCATGAACTATGATTTGGTAAGATTATGTAAGAATTGAGAATAATTTGATAATACTCACAACCTGTGAGTTTTTACGTTTATGAAAAAAAATATAACTCAAGAAATTCAAATTACATATTCAAAATATAAAACTTTAACTTCATATCAATTTAATTTCTTATCATGATTTTATATTATATGTCCAAACAAGCCCTAAATTAACTCATAAGAGAACTTATCAAAACATAGAAAAGTAGGATTGTTTGAGTTTAGCTAGTTAGAAATAGTCATGATAAATATATAAAAAGTTTTTATTTAGTTTAATTTGGTAATCAAACAAATTATATATAAAAAATAAATTAAACAAATGAAGAAAACTATTGAGTTTGGATGAGATGAGCTATGACTTAATGTTTAGCCTAAATTAAATACTAAGTAAATATTGGAAGAATAATAGTACACAATTCATTTAACAAGAGAAATACATATTTTAGCCGTTCGATTAAAATTACATTTAAATTAGTCAGTACATATATTATACATTTGTCTGTTATCTTTTTCATTTAAATAATTAGACCCAATTTAACCCCTACAAATATTATTCAACCAGCTCATTTGACACCTAACAAATCTATGGATTGTACTAAAATTTTCAAAATTATGAAATGAAAGAATTTCCAAATCATAAGATGATATCAGATAAAATCCATTTCTCTTTTCCAATCTAACCATATAACAAGAGGATAAGCCACCATAAATTATCAAGATTCACGACTTTAGCTTTTCTTATAAAAACGACAATATATTTAGTGTAATTTCATAAGTGAAGTTTAAAAGGATGCAAAAACTTTACTCTTATTTTTGTGGGGTAAAAGAAATGTTTCTGATAGACTTCTGACTAAAAAAAATGCAATTGAAGTAGGAATGTAGGATATAAAGAAAAATAATGATATCAAAATAGCAAGATAAATAAAACAATTGAAGTGACAATAGTAGTAAAAATGCCTTAAATTTACTTGTTCCATTTCAAAACCAGATGTCTTGCTTTAATTTTGCATATTTATTGATATACCAGTTCAAGATGTGATTATTTAGTATTATTTTTGTCTCAATTTATATGACATTTTTTCTTTTTCAAGATTTAAAGTATAATATTTTTTTTTAATCATATGAGAAAAAATATAATTTATAGTTCTTTTCATATAATTTTTGAAAATTTGAATTTGAATTTTAAAATATTAAGTTGATCTAATCTAATTTAGCTTCAAAGATTAGTTAAATTGGCTTTTGAAAAACAAAAAGTGTCAAATAAATTAAAGCGGAGGAAGTACTGTTTAATAACGGAAACATATATGGACCCAGACATAAATTATTAACTCTTTCTTTTTTGTATTATCCTAAAAGAAAAAGTTGGATTAACAAAGTAAATGTGAGGCCTCTTTTTTGATAAATATATTTGCATGTATAAAGAGAAAAAAGTTTCATAAAAGCAGTAAACGTGAGTCTCGTGTTACTTTTTATGGAGCTATAATAATACATTTAAGAACTTCACTTTTTAATGAAAGTGAACATTAATTTAGCATTTCTGATTGCTAGTAGAATATTTTCAAGGATTTAGGGTGTGTTCGGTAAGGAGGAAAATATTTTCATGAAAAATAAGTAAATTTTTTATCTACTTTTTTGTATTTGGTATATAAAAAAAATATTATCTTAAAAGTCTTATATTTGTATATAATTTAGATAAATATTATAAAAGACGGAGGTGGAGGTTTAATTTAGGGGTGTGTGGTTGTGGGGATGGAGCCTACATGGTAGGGGTGAAGATGAGCTGTGTTAGAGGCGAGGAGGATACAATCAATATTATGAAATATCACTTGTGAAACTTGTTTTCTCTAATACTTTTACTAGGAAAGTCTTTTTAAGTAACTTATTTTTCTAAAAAAAAGCATTTTTCAAAATTTTTGACCAACCAAATATGAAAAAAATTAATAAATATTTTTTGAACAATGTTCTCTTCATACCAAACACACCGTTACGCTTAGATCGTTTGATTGGAAACAAGTTATCCCAGGATAAATTATTCTGGGATAAGTTATCCCACCATGTATATGAGATAACTTATCCCATCACTATGGTATAAATGGTGGGATAAGTTATTCCAAACTTGACAACCAAACAAGACATCAAAATTTTATCACATGACTATTTTTTTTTATCTCTCATACCAAACAATATTATTTGCTTTGATCGAATTTTTGAGATCTTATGATTCTATCCCCTTGAACTTTAATCCAAAAAGAAATCATATTAAATCATGCACACGCTTTTTTTTTGATCTATTTTAACTTGACACGGAGTTTAAGAAAATAAAGAAAACTTTTAAATTTTGTGGTTAAAAATGAAAGATATGTCAAATGTACCAAAATGCTCTTTAATCTTGTGGTCTTAAACATGCCATGTAGAAAGTTAAAATTGAAGAGTTACCATTCTTTTTAAAACGTACCAAAAAGAAAAGTAAGCCAAACAAATTGAAACGGAGGGAGTAGTTTTATACTATATCATTGCTAGTTATTGTAAGCCATTCAGATGTTGAAAAATAAATAGTAGTTAATAATAAGTATAAAATAGGTATAAAATAATAAATCATCTCTTAATTTTTTAAATTAAATAAATAAAAATAAATATTTATTTTAATTAAGTAAATAAATAAAAACGAACGGAGAGAATACTTCGAACCCGTAAACTAAGATATACTCCGTAATTGTTAAGCCTCAAGAAATTTGAAATTCAACCTAAAGACTTTGAAGCATATTAAAGCGTGAAGAATCCGTTCCCCAGAAATTGACAAGAGGCTTTCGTATATTTTTTAGGGGTCGTTTGGTAAGGTGTAATAAAAATAATGTTGAATAATATATATTAGTAATATTGAGAGTAATAATGTAAACATTAATTATGTTGTAATTGATATTGCTGATATTATTTTCTATTCACTATTTAGTTTGGTGTATTAAAATAATATGCATTGTATAAATTGTAAAAGAATAGTACTTATTTATAAAATACCCTCCGTATTCTTTAACTTTGTAAACTTACAGAGGAAATAATGTCTTTTAGTTATGCTTAAATATATATATTAAAAACCCTTGTATTGTTAATACCAATTTGATAAGGACTAATTATACATAGGATAATATCAAATAAAATATATAACTAATTATATTTGTATAATATTAATTGTATATAAAATTAAAATATTATTAATATCAAAATTAATACATATAATTTTTTTTCTCTAATACTTTCTGCTAAACGACCCTTTAAAGTTAGGCATTAATTAGTTACAGTTTATAAATCCCAATATATAAAAGGGTAAAAAATTATTTGCATATGTATTGATGAACGCAAGACAAATAAGTATATTCTTTCATACTCCCGTCTGTCCAAATAATATAATTGATATTTTAGCTTTTAAAAATTAATTTAAAATAATTGATGTTTCTCAATTAAATTCAAGAAAATATATTTATTTATTTTTGGCCCTTTTACACTTTTCTATATTACCATAACAATTATGTCAATCTAAAAAGAAAAAAAATAATTAATGATATTTTAGTCAAAATTTCTTTTAATTTTTAGAAATAAATGAATTTTTAATTCATGTGTTCATGCCTAAAACATAAATTATTTTGAACTGGAAGAAGTATATACATATATCATTTGACTGTGATTAAATGATATGTATTTTTATTTTAATTTTTAATTGTTAAAATTAAATTATTTAATTTGATATAAACGACAAATACCAGTAAATACAGAACGTAATTAATGATGGGAAAAAACTAACCTGCAATTGGTGTTACCCCAAATCAATGACCAGGTAACCTATGTCTTTTACACACATTTACATACTAGTAAGGGATAGCGCAGTGCACGGGCCCAATAATATTATCTAAATTTTATGTAATTTAATTTTGAATTTCTCTCTTTATTTCATATTAAATTTGAGATAAAATTTATATTTTTTTTTTGGTTGAAATATAAACTTAAAAATATATTTTATTTTAAATTTGATTTTGAATATCTCATTTTCTCACATTCACCTCCCAAATAAATTAAATCACTTCATAAATTATAATTTCAAAATTTTAATTAACAAACTAAATGATTCCTTATTTTTATAAACAAAACTCTTAAAATGTAAAAGATTGAGAAGAATTAATATTTTAAAAGATACTCTCTTAAAATTGGATTTATCAAAGTGCGAAGAACATAAGTGTTAAGAAAGTGAAAAAGGAAGGTCAATTAAATAAAAAATACAATAATGGCTGAAATGAGTGGAGCTGGGGCCCATATTTAAATGGAGGCTAAACTACTATTGGAGTACTTTTTGGTCCATAAGGGCAAAAGCACACCCAATATAACATTTAGGAGTCGTTTGGTAGAGTCTATTAGATAAAATAATGCAAGCATTAGTTTTGTATATTAGTAATACGTTTAGTAGACTTTTTTTGTCTATGTATAACTAAACTCTATTGTGTATTAAGCTATGTATTGTTAATACCAATGCAAAGAAACTCAACACATGCATTAGCTTGAGTAATGGCAATATTACCCCTCAAAACCCTCTCAAAATAGCTCCTAGTTCCTTTTTTCAACCATGGAAAATCAATGGTGATTTTCTCCACATCTTCTTCTTCCTTCCACTTAATCAAACATTATTTTGGGTTCTTTTTCGTGTTGGGAAAATCAAGTCCGTCATTTGTTCAGTTCATTGTGTTGCTTAGGACGTATGGCTTGAAATTGACTACATCTTCAATAACTATACATTCATGTAGGGTTCTATTTCTTTTTGTCTTTTTTTTCTTTTTCTTTTATGGTAAATGAAACTCTTTGCCAACTTTCCTCAAAGAATATTGTGAAGCAAATGTTAACAACTATTTACGTTCATTTTGAAGAAAAACAATTGAGCCAGTGGAACTTTTTTAAAATGTGCAAGTAGAGGATATTTTATAAAAGAATTCTGTTGCAAAGAAACTATACAAAATTAAAGTGTAGAGGGTATTTTTGCAAACATACATTTTTTATAAAAATTATACAAGATATTTTATTTCTAATACATCAAATCAAACAATGTATATGAAATAATGCCAACATAACTAATGCAAGCATAACTAACACCAGCATTACTAATACACTCTATTCAACATTATTCTTATACACTCTACCAAACGACCCCTTAGTGCAATATCATAAGGCATGAAGCTATAAAATTGAAGGCTATAAATAACAAAAATATCCTTAAATTCAATGATAATTTTAATAAGCACACATGTTGAAGAGGTGTGTGTTTATTGACATTTATTAGATAGTAATGTATCACTCAATTTACCTCAATATATCCTTAATTATAGCTAATATCATTAGATGTAAAGATCAAGTGTAATAAAATTTTATTGTGAGATTGTTTTAATTACGACATTACTTAAGTGTGATAGAATGGGGCTTTAAGAAATTAATAGCTTGTTTGATCAAATTTTTGAAATCTGCTTATTTTGAAAAAAAATAATTGTATCATAAGTGTTTTTTAAGAATCTGCACTTTTGAAGAGTAGCAATTTGTGGTTGAATAATCAATTTTAAAAATGTTTTTGCCAATGAAAGAGCTATAATATATGCTTGGTCAAAGTTTAAAAAATACTTCTAAAAAAATTACTTTTTTAGCTTTTAAAAAGTATAATTTATATTACTATTCAAAAATATTTACTTTATTCATAAAAACTTGTCAGAACAGGTTATAAGCAGGAAATTACATGGGGTGTCCCTTTAAGGGAGTGGTCTTCAATATTTACCCCCCATAATAAAAGTATTCAAGGAATACCCTCTTTCACCTTTATGTGTACTTGAAAGTACCGTTTTGCCCTTCATTGCCTATTTTTCACACGCGTCTGAAATAGACGCTTTTCTTCTTCTTCGCCGCCTCTGTTTCAGACTTTTTTCTTCTTCTTCTTCGCCTCTGTTTTTCTTTTTCTTCGCCTTTGTTTCAGTCGCTCCATCGTTCTTTTTTATGTGATTTCTCTCCGTTTCTCCAGGTGTCTCTGGCCTCTCTTCTCTCTGCCTACCAAATTTCTCTATAGTCCAATCTGTTCAGTTCATCTCCTCATCCTATCAATGGAACGAAGAAAAAAATTTGTGAGTTTAACTGTAAGTGTTCGTATTCTATTGTGAGTCTTATTTTTGTAGGTCTAACTCTTGCCTTTGAGGCAACTATTATGGCTTATCTATTAAATAAAACACAAATATTCTAGTGTCAATTGTTGCCATATCTGGCAAGGGAATAGAATATAGATTGTGTCTAACTTGTTCTCTTAAAAAGTCATTTTGGCTACGGTTGCCTTGAAGGCAAGATTTGTAGAGCATCTTATAGGTAAAAACACAATCTGGAAGCATCAACTCTTGCCTATGGGGCCTAGCTTGTTCTCTTAGAAGTCCTTTTGGCTAATCTTGCCTTGAAGACAAGAGTTGTAGAGTATGTTATAGGTAAAAACACAATCATGGTAGCATCAACTCTTGCCTATGGGGCATAGCTTGTTCTATTAAGTCCTTTGGCTATGCTTGCCTTGAAGGCAAGAGTTGTAGAGTATCTTATAGGTAAAAACACAATCTGGAAGTATCAACTCTTGCCCATGGGGCATAGCTTGTTCTTTTAAAAAGTTTTTTGGCTAAGCTTACCTTTAAGGCAATATTTGTAGAGAATCTTATAGGTAAAAACACAATCTGAAAACATCAACTCTTGTCCATGGGGCCTAGCTTGTTCTCTTAATAGTTAATTTTTTTTGTCTCAGCACTTGGATGTTATCTTCTACTATTTGAGGAAGAAGGCCAAATATGAACCGGGTCTCGTTAAGTTCACTACAACGGACTTTGTTTTTGATAACAAACTTGTCGCTCTCTATAAGGACTTTGAGACAAATCAAAAAGATTTCTCTGTCATCCCCGAAAACCATCAACTCGAGGAGTATGTTAGAGGCTTTATTTGCGATGCAAATGTAGCGTGGCACAAGGTTGATCACGTGTTATTTCCAATTTATGTTTCGAGGGGAGGTGCTGGAATAGGACACTGGATTTTGGGAATATTTATCTTCAATGACTGGTGCATTTATGTCTATGACTCCAATCGTGTAAATCGTCATCGTGAAAAAAGTATTAAGAAGATGGTGTTGCATTACAAAACATTGATTCCATACTTTTTGGAAAGGTCCAATTTCTATGTTGAGAAGGGCATTAACAAATCTGATTGTGGCGATTTGGAGATTGAATTGGTTGATGACCTGCCACAACAAGTCAATTGGTATTTTTTTTTATATATTTTTTAAATCTTCATTTTGCTTCACTTTTTTTTTACTGATTTCCATTTTTAACTCATGTATAATATGCTTTTTCTCCTTTCTTTTTTCAGTGATTGTGGAGCATTTGTTGCTGCCTTTGCTGAATACTTTGTTCATGGTAAGAAAATTCCAAAAGAACTTGACATCGGAGTAGTTCGCATGAGATATGGAGCTCTATTGTGGGATTATGGAAGGAAAAAACAAGAAGTTGGTGCAACGATCGAGACTACAGAAAAGGTTGGCAAATTCTTAGGGAAGAGGAAGAGGGGATCTGAGGAAAAGTAGTTTAATTTTTTTAGTTTTAACGTAGAATCAGTGTACCTATCAAGGCTTTTTGATTGACTTTGTTGTATTGATGCGATAATGTAAAGTACAGACAGTTTTTGAAAACTGAATTGGCCATTTTTGATGCGATAATGTGAAGTACAATGATGTTACTAATCTAAGGGTATGTCTTCTGATAGTTTTTTTTTTTTGAATTTTTAAAGCGTGTGAACTAAATTTTGCCTCTAAGGCAGCAGTTATAACGTACCTCATAACTTAAGATTCACTGAAAATCATGTAAATTGTTGCTTATGAGTCATCTAAAAAACTCATTATTCATTGAATCATATCTATAAACAATCTTGTAGCATCAAGTTTTGTCCATGGGGCGTAACTTGTTCTTTTGGGCTAAGTCTTGCCTCTAAGGCAAGAAATGTAGAGTATCTATTAAATAAAGACAGAGTCTTGTACCTTCAACTCTTGTCCATGGTGCGTAACTTGTTCTTTAAAAAAAGTCTTGCCTCTAGGGCAAGAGATGTAGAGTATCTATGAAATAAAGACAGTCTTGTACCTACAAGTCTTGCCCATGGAGCGCAACTTGTTCTTTTGGGCTAAGTCTTGCCTCTAAGGCAAGATATGTAGAGTATTTATTAAATAATTATGGTAGCATCAACTCTTGCCCATGGGGCATAGCTTGTTCTCTTAAAAAGTTTTTTGGCTAAGCTTGCCTTGAAGGTAAGATTTGTGAGCATCTTATAGGTAAAAGCACAATCATGGTAGCATCAACTCTTGCCCATGGGGCATAGCTTGTTTTATTAAGTCCTTTGACTAAGCTTGCCTTGAAGGCAAGAGTTGTAGAGTATCTTATAGGTAAAAACACAATCTGGAAGCATCAACTCTTGCCCATGGGGCATAGCTTGTTCTATTAAGTCCTTTGACTAAGCTTGCCTTGAAGGCAAGAGTTGTAGAGTATCTTATAGGTAAAAACACAATCTGGAAGTATCAACTCTTGCCCATGGGACATAGCTTGTTCTCTTAAAAATTTTTTTGTCTAAGCTTGCCTTGAAGGCAAGAATTGTAGAGTATATATTAAATAAGACATAATCTTGTATCTTTAAAACTTGCCCATGGGGCATAGCTTGTTCTCTTAAAAAAATTGTTGGATAAGCTTGCCTTGAAGGCAAGAATTATAGACTATATATTAAATAAGACATAATCTTGTATCTCTAAAGCTTTCCCATGGGGCCTAGCTTGGGGCATAGATTGTTTTCTTAAAAAGTTTTTTGGCTAAGCTTGGCTCTAAGGCAAGAGATATAGAGTATCTATTAAATAATGACCGAGTCTTGTACCTTCAACTCTTGCCCATGGGGCGTAAGTTGTTCTTTAAAAATAGTCTTGCCCCTAAGGAAAGAGATGTTCAGTATCCATTAAATAAAGACAGAGTCGTGTACCTACAAGTCTTGCTCATGGGTCGCAACTTATTCTTTTGGGCTAAGTCTTGCATCTAAGGCAAGAGATGTAGAGTATTTATTAAATAAAGACATAACTTTTTACCTTCAACTCTTGACCATGGGGCGTAAGTTGTTCTTTAAAACAAAGTCTTGCCTCTAAGGCAAGAGACGTAGAGTATATATTAAATAAAGACAGTCTTTTACCTACAACTTTTGCCTTTAAGGCAATAGTTAAGGAGTATCTTGTGGTATTATTTACATCACATCCCTTGCCTTTAAGGCAAGAGTTAATATAGAATGTTTTCATATACCGTGATGCCCTTTAAGATAAACACACTGCTTCAATAGGTAATAACTTTCCCAGACAACCAATAAGAAAACATTGAGTTAAATACTCCAGCACAAGTTGAAATCGACAACCAATAAGAAAACATTCATGCAACTTGATTGTTAAAACTCACAACTATTTGTTACTAACTAAAGGAATGTACTGAAGAATATCAATATACTGGCTACTTAAATCCAAGTACTCAAATAAAAACTAAAATTGATTATGCTTTTTTGTTTTTCTTTCTCCATCTTCTTGAATATGGGTGGAGAACCGGAGAGTAATGACAATTTATTCTATTGTGTCCAGTTCTTTTGCATCTCGAAAATCTGAAATTGTTTCTTGAACCATCTATCCTTGAAGGATATCTGGTTATTTGTCTTCTCCCTAGCAGAATCTTCACATCCGGGGGATTTGTGATTAGTTCCTTTGTACTATCTGGAATAATCCATGATGTTGTACTTTCTACTGGTAGAATTTCTCCCTGATAAGTTGCTAGCCAAACTTGTCTTGTGAACCAAGTTGAACAATAGCTAGACTTGTTCATATTCCTGCTATCTATAGCTGCAATGGCGTGGGTGCATGGTAGCTCATCCGTTTGAAACACCAAGCATTGACAAGTCCTAGTCTTCAAGTCTACAATATATTCATCTCCTCCTTCTTTTACAACAAATTTTGTTGCATCAATAGGATTTACCTGTAAATAAAAATGACAAATAAATGACAGTAAAGTCAAAAGTCTAAATTTTGATTATTTGCATAACAAGATAGGCAGGAGTTTGAATTAGCTCCTCCTTATCGTATAAAAAAGATATTGTCAATTTCTCTTTTCATAGCTCGCTCAAATTATCAACTCAGCCACATCACATTTTTTAATTCAAAAAGAAGAACATGAATTATATCTTTCCAGAATTTCCTCCTTTCGTCTAAAGTATAATAGAATCTGTTTTTCGATAACAAGCAGTTCCGGTAGAGCAAATTCAAACAGTTGCTCTTATGTACTGTTACATTGCTCATTTAGTTACCCAAAAAAAAAATTAAAGCAAGATGGAAACACATAATGAAATGGTTGATCCTTAGGTCGAATTCAAACAATTACTATCACGAATGAAATTAACAAAATGCTCACAGAACACATACAACAATTTAAAATGAAGTTTCTATTTTATGTGGATATCAAGCAGTTCAACTAGATCTAATAATTCCTCTGACGGAAAGTTGTGCCTGTGAGACAAAAAGCTTTTAGAAAAATTACTTACTTTCAATTTCAAGGCAGCTTGAATCTTGTCAGTCACCTCCAGTTCCGCCCAACGTGTGTGATGTCATGGAATGTGCCTTGCGCATCCATTTTTATTTCATAAAACCAATTCTGTAGAATTAGGCCCATTACTGGCAATTCCCTTGCTTTTCTCAGCACAACATTCATGGACTCCACATTGTTTGTTGTGAGCATGTTGTACCTCCTGTTGGTATGAAATGAACGCGCCCATCTTTCTGGTGGCTCCTCTTTTAAGTAGTTTGCAGCAGCTTTGTCAATTCTTTGTATCTCATCCATGAAACTATTAAATTCATTACGCTTGTAGGTTGTTGCTGCATTGTAGAACAGTGACAAAACTACATCGGAAAAATATCTCTGTTTTAGATTTTTCTCCAAGTGATAAATGCATATCCCATGTTGGCACTCCGGATAGACATTAGCAATTGCGTTAGCAATAGCGGGGTGGCGATCTGAAAGAATGGATAGTTGTTCACGTACCCCAATTGCATTTCTCAACTGATGGAAGAATCAGTTGTAGGATTCATTATTTTCAGAGTCAGCAATACCAAAGGCCAAAGGGAATATATTGTTGTTTCCGTCCTTTGACATAGCTATCATGAGGACACCACAATACTTTGACTTCAAAAATGTCGCGTCTACCATTATTACCGGCCTACAGTTCACCCACCCGGTGATTGAAGCACCATAAGCAAAAAATGTGTACTTAAACCTGTATTTGAGCAGATGAATGTTAGTGCCAATTTTTGCATTTGATGTTCATAATAAGTATACCTTCCTGAACAAAAATCTTGCCTATGAGGCAGAATCTGTGTATTATTTTCCAATATAACCATAAAAAAGAAAGTAAGTATTCGCCTCTGGGGCAGGATTTTAAAAACAAACTAAAATCTTGGATAACACACATTCGATGTTTTTTTAAACAAAACTAGCAACTATAACTGAAATCCTTCTATTTTTTGAAGAATATAAAATTAGAAAAACTTTTTCTATTGAAGATAACATGTTTGCCCCTGGGGCAGTGGTTCAATAACAAACTAAATATTTACACATGAGGCAGGCACAACAAAAAAAGAAGTTTTTGTCTATGGGGCAGGAGTTAAAATACAAACCAACCCTTGCCCATGAGGCAGTAGGAGCTGTGTATATTTTTACAACATAAACACACAAAGAAAGGATAATTATTTTGTCCATGTGCAGGAGTTTAAAAACAAACTAACTCTTGCCCATGAGGCAGGAGCTTTATATCTTTTAATAACATATGCAGAACAAACAAAGAATAACTTGTTGCCCCTGGGGCAGGAGTTACAGGTTTTTAACAGTTATAGCGTCTACCTGTTCTCATCATCCCTCTTGATGTTTGTGCACGTGCCGAGGTTTTTTTCTTTCATCATATGAAGATATGATGGCAGCTTATTGTAGTTCTCTTCGGGAGTTTCTCTTATCACCCCATAAGCAAGTTGCATTGCACGCCATCCTTTGTTGTAGGATATAGTTATTCCATATCTCCTTTTCATTTCTTCTACCAGAAACGTTGGTGTGATTACGTTACTAGAATCCCGTACAAGCTCTAGGATGTAGTCACATATCACCTTTGCTGTCGCGTTCCTTTGGTCGGATTGTATGAAATTAATGAAGCAAGTATGTTTCTTTTCATATTTATTGACTTGGAAAAACGAAGAACCTTTTATTTTTGAAGCATGAAAACTCCAACTACAGTTGTTATCCAAACACTTCAGCCAATATCTCGTTTTGCATGATTTAACAACTTTGAATTGTATGTTGCGTGTTATCTCAACATTTTCCATACATCTTTTTAAATTTTCTTTGTCCAAAAAAACCGATTTCACCTCTATCTCATCCACAGATGCGTTATCTCTTAGAATAGCCGTTTCAATATCTATCACTTTCCTTTTTCTTTTTTGTACCCTCTTAATCTCTGATGGTTGCCCTATTTCTTCAATTGTTTCTATAGGAGCACTGAAAATTTCAATCTCCATTGTTGTAGCCATTTATATGACAGACTTAATAAAAAATCAAACAGAAGATACTTATTAACAGTTTTATAAGTCAATTTACTATTAATACAATCAGCACATGAGGCAGGCACAACAAAAAAAGAAGAAGTATTTGCCTATGAGGCAGGAGTTTAAATACAAACCAACCCTTGCCCATGAGGCAGTAGGAGCTGTGTATATTTTTACAACATAAGCACACAAACAAAGAATAATTATTTTGTCCATGGTGCAGGAGTTTAAAAACAAACTAACTCTTCTTGCCCATGAGACAGGAGCTTTATATCTTTTAATAACATATGCACAACAAACAAAGAATAACTTGTTGCCCCTGGGGCAGGAGTTACAAACTAAATTTTTGCACGA
>QJPP01003514.1:0-117466 GCA_003996215.1 Jaltomata sinuosa
CAGAATATACACACCAAAGGCACAGGTGAAAGTAAGAAATAACGCACCTGGGATCCTTGCAACAACAGTGTATACAAAATAAGTTTACGGAATGGACGGTATACCGGTAACCTCAAGTATAAGAAGAAGGGAGAAAGAATAATAATAGGCATGCTCACGACATGAATCAACCCAACTAATCATAACAATCTCAATCCAGAAACTAACAGTCTAGCAGTAACCAATCTCATACTCATCCCTAATAGAGAACAACTCTGTAAGTAAAATAGCAAAAGTCTACCTACAGTCCCCCGGCCGCCCATACAACCGAGAAACACAAACAAGTGAAAACAAACCCTCCGGCATCCCATACTACCGGAGCGTACAATCAGCAAACAGCAAACAAGGGTGGAACCTCGAACCAGGAATGATATGATGCATGAAGATCTCAAGTGCCATAGTATCTCTGTATGTACCTCCTCCGGCGCCGATCCGGCCCAGCAGGTAGGTTCCATGGAAGGTCTCTGCCCGTATACCTCTACTCCCCCGTATACCCCTCTTCCGGCACACGCAGCCCGTAGCCCCTGGCCCGGATAGCAAGGTCCATGGAGGTCCTCGACCCCATACCAAAACTCAGTATCAGAACATGTATCAAGATAGAGTCCCAGTCTCGATATCAAGATATAGATCCAGTCTCGAATATGCATGTCCAGACCCTGTCCAGGACTAAAAATAGTATGAAAATATCTCAAAAACCCCTCCAAGGGTGCCCGGGCGTCTCCGGGTCTAAACAGTAAAAAGTCATCTCAGGTGCTCGGTCCAACCGAGGCTAAAAATCATCTCAAATAGTAAGAAAACTCAGCTAGCACTCCGGCCCTGCCGAGTCTAGTGATAATCGTAAAACTGATGATTTTAAACCATAAGTGAAATCAATTATTTCCAAATCATTTCCATCAAAAACGGGCCCCTCGGGCCATGCAAGGTTTAGAAAACAGTGTCAGTAGGCCCAAAGCCAAAACCACGGTAAAACATCGATAAAACCTCTTTATATGCATGGAAATGATATGCTCACACACAACAATAGCTGCTCAACAGCTTACAATCAACCTACCGACCCTGCACAGGCCCACAGCTACTCAGCAAGCATAACCAGCCTAGAAGGATCATTCTATGCCCGGGGCTCGCGGACATTCCCAAAATCCCACCGTCTATGTTCCAGAGTCAATAAGGCCCTCACAGGACCGCAAGGGTAAATAAATAAAATATATCGCCAAATACTACAAACAACGGAGGAATAAAAATAGCGGACATGAATAAAGCGGTCAAGGTTTGTGGTACCAACCTATAAACCAACCCAAGGATGCCCATTAATACAATTTTATTCTATATATACGGAGTCTGGGGAAATTAAACCGTAACCTACCTGTCGTCCGATGACAAGCTGCTGGAACACGATGTCCAAGCTCGAACCACTCCGAGAAAATCCAAAACCAAATCGGAATCGGATTCGGATTTGGGACGGAATAACTTGACAAGATAATTAATTAATTAACACAAAGTTTTTCCCTCACAATACTCCTCACGTAAATGAATAATGCTTATGCAGCAACCATGACTTAATAGAATGCTTAAGCAGCAATTTAAAGCAATTGATTCCTGTAGTATTATCCAACTTAATGGAATTGCATAGTATGCATACCATTTACTCATATGCTGCCACATAGATGATTGCTGGCCACTCCCTCCACTTACACGTGGAGTGGAGGTGGCACTCACAAGGTGACAAAATGTTATTTTCGTCCCGTTATTTATATATTCGAGTATTACGTAAATTCGTGGTATAATAAATATAATATTTTAAATATACCACAATTCATAGAAAACCATTTCCAATAAAACCTACTATATTATAATAATAAATTTAAACATAACTAAATTTTCTATCTCCGTTAAAATATTATGGAGTATAAAAACTTTATAAAATAAATACTTAAACCATTAAAATATTTTGAAAAGACAACACTAATATAGTTTTTACCAAATTAAACTTTTAAATAATTATTTCAAATACACGCACGATGCTAATGAAGTTCTTAAGTTTAGGCTCGTAATTCGCCTACGCACGATTTCAATTATTCAAGAATTCTCTCGGAATCCTCCCTTATATTTTATCACTGTTTCGGAACTGAAATGGCATTTTAAAACGTAAAATTGAAGCTTAAATCGGGTTAAACCCGACCCGATTCGCGACCCGGTTCGCAACCCTGTTTTCTGCCAGACAGTCCGCGGTAAAACAGTCATAACTCTTTACTCCGAGATCCGTTGGACGTGCGGTTTTGTGCGTTGGAAACTAGACTCGTAGACCTTCGATTTGGTATTTCGGGGGACTTCTAACTCTTTATATATCGGGAGAAAATCCCCGACACATTTGACCCAAAGTTCAGAAAATTGTTAAAGGTCCTACGATATCTTTTGTCGATTTGCTTGACTTCAACTTAAACGTGGAAATGACCGGAAGGGTCATTACAGTGATCTACATATATATAATCTCTAAAAAGTTCTAGAGATGAGCCTGCGGGTCCTCATGTGGTAAACCTACAAACTGCACGCTCCTATGCAATAGTTGTACCATATTCTTCTTCAGCTCCTATCTTCTTGTAATGTTAGGATCCATAATACTGGAGTTTATATTTCATGTAAGTAGTACTACCACTTTGTGCACTGCTAGAAGGGATGTTGATTGAGCTGCATAACTACTTGTGGTTAGATTCACTACTCTCACACTAAAGCTTTCTCCCTTAAACACTAGTTAAAGAACCTTTCTGGTTCTAGTTGGAAGGGAGTTAGATTACTTTTAACTTCAATAAGGTCATCCTCGCTTTCACTGCATTGCATATTAACATGTTACCTACAAACATAATAGTTAAGATCAAGACATTAACACTTGTAGAAAAAAAAATAGAAAAATTCAAACTTGTCAATGCTCTAAATCCCCACCAAAAATGCCAAAAACTTGTTGCTCACATTTAGTGCACACGAAATTGTATGTGTTTGCCAAGTAATATAGCGATTAGTCACAATTGGAGGTCGAATCCTACATGGACTTATTTGCTGATAAGTGATAAATTTAATTTATTTTAATTATAAATACAAGTGCATTCCATAAGATAGTTTGATTTGTTGTATGTTTATTCTACTTTTCTAACTAAAGACAAGAAAAGTAAAAATGATTAATTTTTTAGGAGTTTTTTCATAGAGAAGATGAATCCTAATGCTATGGCGCTTTTCATAATCCCTTCATATCTATACTTTAGTTGATATGCTAATTTCTACAAAATTGTTGACTTATAGATTTGATATTATAGTCATGTCCTCTCGAACCTCTAACCTTATATTCGAGTAAACCCCATATCTATATTATTAAGTGATGATAATATAATTAACCTGAACACATTTATATCTCATGTATGGGATCCAAGTAGGGAAAACTAGGTATAATTTCCATCCTAGATACAAATCCACTCCATAGAACACATCCTACTTTTAACCCACGTTCTATCCTAAATTTCCTCATCTCGAGTTCCATTAGTGATTATGTATTTATACTATTGGGCATGCATTAATAGAATAGTAATGTAAGATGAAAAGAACAAATTATATGGTAGAGAATGCATAAACAACTTTATAATTAAGATAGGACATTCATACTTTGGCCATAACCCTAGAACAAGGGCTTTTAGCCACTCATAGTCTAATACAATATCAAGAAATCATGTTTGTATCAAGAAGTAATGCTAAAGAAAGAATAAAATAATGAACCCTAAGAAGAATACGCCTTGCTCTTGCTTTACGCTTTCACAATGATGAAATATGAATTAAAAATTCCTAAGTGTAAGTTTTATACTAAGTATATACACCTAAGAGGGCCACCAAAATATGCCAATATGGCAAAGACTACACTTCCTTTCCCTGGCCTTGGCATCACAAGGCTCTTTTCTTCACCTGGGATTTCTTTTGTCCTATATAATACTTCAAAAGAGATAAAAATATGACACATACTCCTTCCACTTCATGCTGCTAGCCATCCCATCTCGCCATGAGCTTGGATCTGTGAGGTAGTGTGATTTCATCAATACTTGGTTAATTTTTGGTCTTTTCTCCTATAATTCACAAAGCACGCTACATTAGTTACAAAATATAAAAATAAGTAAAAGTTAGGAGTATTTAACTTATTTATTCTCAAAAACAAGGTATAACATAGGGGAAGTATGGATAAAAGGTCATGTAAATACGATAAACATCACTTGGACCCACATTCACTATTCCACCATCAATTCTAGTTGCTTCAGCCACAATATTCAATAGAGACAATTTAGTGATGGTAGCATACCAGGCTCATCATCCCTTCAAGCAGGAATTGACCTTGGCATTTCAGTTGCCAAACTACGTGAACAAAGAGATTGAGACATTATTGAAATCATTAAAGGAGTCTATGCAAAAATTACTCCAACTCACCACCGCTTAGCTAGATATATTATTAAGGAGGCTTTCTAAGTTAGAGAAAAATATATTGGCCGTTGAGATCAAGAAGCTGAGTGAAGAAATGGCCAAAGAAAAGGTCAATATCGATGCACACCAGGCTAAAGATCTTGATGAGTCGGCTTTCCCAACCATGGTCCCATCAACCACTATTTTGGTCTAAGCCCCAATCATCAGATTGTTTGAATCCCTTCTGCCTATGAATAATGGCAAAGCTATGGCAGTGAAGGGCGCAACTTGCCCACAATTGAGAGGGGTCAGCTAAAGTTGGCCCAACAGAGACCTTTAAAGAACCTTTATTGTCATCCTCTACCTTGTATGGAGGAGGGATCTACCTTCTGAGCACAGATGGTTGTTGAGGTTCCAGCCTGTTAGCCATCGACAATTGACACCACCACCACTACTTTTACAATTCATACTCCTTTAATAGATATGTCTCATGTATGCCTACAGACTAGTGTGCTTCGTGCTCCAAAGGGAGTTCTAACCCCCATGTTCTTTATTTTTTTTACGCATTAGGGACACTAATGTAAGTGTTAGCTGGGGATTAGGTATTAGTAGATAGAAGACTTTTGTTTTAATTTTCTAAATGATATTTAAGGTTTTTTTCCCATGTTTTGTTGTATTTAATTAGGTGTCAGTCCTAGTAGACTACCTTCTGATTTTTTTAGCCATGGTTCTTTTTCAATAGTTTATTATAATGTTGAACTAGGATATGTTTAGTTTTGTTGAGTCTAGAGTCTTACTTTTACTGATGATAGACTTGTAGATAACTTTACAGGGGAATAAGTCTTGTTTAGTTTAAGTAAAACAGAGTAGGTCTAACTTATATGATGGTAGTTCATTTTCTTATGGCATGAAACTTGTTTTTGTTGTAAAAATGGACTCTCTAGAGAAAAAAAATTGTATGAACTCCAATTGCATATATTGACATGTATATATGTTTTTGTGACATTGAAAAAATTGCTAAATACTCAGAGTACTAGTTTGAGAGTTAGAATTAAGAGATTAATATAATCCATATAGATTGTTATTTGCATATTTCTACCATCCAAGTTTTGTTCTCTTAATCTTATACTTACTATTCTATTGATTCACAACCAATAGCATAAATGAATAATTTTTAGTGGAACTCAAGGGACAAAATCTAGTAATAGAACGTGGGTTAAGGGGAGAAGGGTGTGTCTTTGGATGAATTAGTCGTTGGGATAGAAACATACCTAGATGTACCTTCTTGGCTCAAATACAGGAAGATATATAAATATATTCAAATTAGTTTGACTATTCCCGCTCAACAATATAATTAGAAGGATAATATGGGTAGACAGTTAAAGGATCGAGAGACCATGACCATAATATCAACCCTGTGATTCATAGACTGATTCCTGCCTCAATGGGATACGTAGGAGCCATTCCTGTAAGCTTTTTAATTATTTGCAATAGAAACTGGGGCAGAATTTTTGGGAAGGCCTCAGAAATTCTACAAGAGATTATATTTTCTACAAGGTTGAATATATAGACTTGTTGAACCTAAAACAGGGGCAGAATTTTTGGGAAGATCTCAAAAATTCCATACTAAGCAGCAACAGAGTTTACATAAGTTCAAGTGGTCTTGTATATTCAAACTGGGGCAGAATTTTTTAGGAAGGTCCTCAAAAATTCCACCAGGACAGCAAAGAGGAACAACATCTGATGTTAGACTCCATGAAGCATCGAGCAGATAAATCAGGAGATTTTTCGACTAAGCTGTCACACTCCTCCATTTTATTTTATTTTCTTCTTTCATGACTATCCTTCTTTCACTCATTTCTCATCTCTTTGCAGGAAAATGTCCTTGTCGAGAATAATCATAATATTGTACAGTTTTCATAAAGGATTGGGAGAACACATGATTCCCAAAGAAATTCTTGAAAATAATACAACAAGTGTCCTCATAGACAATCAAGAGGCCACAACATATCATTTCAACAATTGGGAGATGCTCTCTAGCTGAAGACGTCAATCGACACCAGACTTATTAGGTATCACTCCGAGTTTGTTTGTTCCTTTGCATTAATTTTTGTGCATATTCTTTTAAACATGATACATTTTATGATATATCTGCATGAACTACGCATACCTAATTCTCATTCCTTGGGGTGAGATACGTAAGCATAAAATGTAGGGAACACATAGTGGCCATAACGTGTCTTGAATTCTTTCTTAGGGATGTCCTCTGCCCTAATCCTCAACTGGTGGTAGCCTGACCTCAAATCTATCTTCAAAAACATGGTTGAACCCTGAAGATTATCAAACAAGTCATCTATGTGCAGCATCAAATACCTATTCTTCACAATCACCTTATTCGGCTGTCGATAATCAATACACATCTGCATCAACCCATCCTTATTCCTTACAAATAGAAAAGGAGCACCCCAAGGCGATACACTCAGCCTAATGAAACCCTTAGCTAACAAGTCCTGGAGCTGCTCCTTAAGCTCTCTCAACTCATCTGGAGCCATACAGTAAGGAGAAATAGAAATGGGCTTGGTTCTCGGCTCTAACTTAATAGCAAAATTAATATCTCTCTCAGTGGAAGGCATGGCTGGTCAGTACGGAACACATCTAGGAAATATCTAACCATAAGAACTGACTCAGGGGAAGAAAGTTCGGCACTAGCATCTCAAATATATGCTAGATAAGCCAAACACCCGTGGGAAATCAACTTCCTAGCTCGAAGACAGGAGATGATCCCATATGGTGCATGGCTTACAGAACCCTGCCATACAACTAGGGATACATCGGGCATGGCTATGGTAATGGTCTTGGCATAACAATCCAAAATCACATGGTGAAGGGATAACCAGTCCATGCCCAGAATCACATCAAAGTCTAACATATCAAGAATCATCAAATCACCCCAAGTCTCAATATCTCCTACAGAAATCATACAGGATCTCACAATTCGATCCACTACTAAAGAATCTCCTACTGGGGTCGATACAGACACAGGCACAGATAACAGATCACTAGCCAACCCCAAATAAGGCAAATAGTAGGCAGAAACATACGAGCAAGTATATCCAGGATCAAATAAAGCAAAAGCTGGCTGACAGCGTATAGAAATCGCACATGTGATCACAGCATCTGAGGCCTCTGCCTCTGGTCTTCCAAGGACCGGATAAAACTGACAATGAACACAACCTGACTAACTGCCATCCCTACCACCTGTCATGCCATGCTGCCCACCACCTTTAGCCTGACCACCACCGCATCTAGCCGATGGATGAATTGCACAAATAGGTTGGGCCAACTAAACTGTACCCCGCTGAGGGTAATCTCTAGCGTAATGTCCAGTGACCCCATACTCATAGCAAGTTGTACCCCACTGGGGGCACTCTCTAGCATAGTGACCACTAACACCACACTTATAGCAAGGCCCTAACGGCCTACCATATTGACACAAACCAGCTGAACCCATATGTCCATCATGGTATGATGCCTCAGAAGTTGTACCCCTCAAAGACTGACCACGGTGACCCTGCTAATGCTCTGACCCTGCTCAAATGAAGAACTACTAGAAACCTAAAGTAAAGCCTGAACTGGTTGACTAGATTGGCCTTGGTGCTACTGTGGGTGATAACCTCGGCCCCATTGGCCTGAACCCCTACCATTGTGACGGTAACCACTATAGTTGCCTTGATATTGGGGCCTCTTATCTCTAGCCCTGGATCATGGCGGTACAAGTCCTCCATAGTGCGGACATGATCCACAATAGCCTGAAAGGATCTCCCGTTAGCAACTAATGCCTCAGCTGACTGCCTGAACTCTAGTCTGAAACCCCAAATGAATCTGCAAACTTTGTCGGGCTCGGTAGAGATGATCATGGCCCTAAATAGAGCAATTTGATATAAAGGAGTCTCATACTCAGATACAGTCATAGTACCCTGCATAAGCATAGTGAACTGCTCCCTATGATGCTCTCTATCGCTCTATGAAAAGAACTTGGCCAAAAAGGCCTCATATAACTCTGACCAAGGTAACGGAGGTGATGAAGATGGTCTGCAAGAAACCTGGGCCCTCCACCATAACTTAGTTGGGCCCTCCACCATAACTTAGCTGGGCCCTCCAGCTGATAAGTAATGTCTCTAACATCGTGAGTCTCCAGTAAACCCAAATGGTGTAGCATCTCCTCACAAGTAGTAATGAAATCATGTAGATCTTGACCAGGAGTACCAGAAAATCTAGGTGGAGCCAATCTCAGAAATCTACCCAACGCCTTATGCTCTATCTCTGTCATAGTTGGGCGAGAAGCAAGAAGTTGTGCAACATATGGAACTAGAAGGACCTCAACACATGGAGCCACAGTATTAGGTAGCACTCAAGAACTCTATGCACCCAGGGCTTTCCCCTGAGTGGATGTTTGTTCTACCTCAGCAGGCTGATCCCCGATCATACCCAATAACTGTAGAAGTAAACCCTAAACACCTGAAGACTGAATTGGGGCTGACGCTAGCACTGAAGCTAATACTGGAGTAGGCTCTGGAGCCGGTGTCACCTAGGTTATCCCCTGGTCCACATGTTGCTACATCAGAACAAACTCGGGCTCAAACTCGACCCTAGGAGCTCTAACTGATGCCACTGCTCGGGCACATCCCTTAGCTTTACCTTTGTGACCTCCCTGGCCCCTAGCCGAAGTTGGGGGTGCTGAAGTCAAAGGCTCTCCCTCTGATGTTGACAATCTCGTATGAACCATCTGTGGGAGAATGAACTAGAACAAGTGAGATTTCAAGAAACTTTCAAGGATACTACGCATGAGATAGAAGCAAGAAAAAGTCCATTTTTCCTACGATGCCATTGTATCCTCCCAAAGATTGAGTACGGACGTCTCTGCCCTGATCCGTAAGACTCTACTAGACATTGGCTCCTATACCAATGACACCGGTGAACCTAGGCTCTAATACTAACCTGTCACGACCCAATTTCTCAGTCATGATGAAACCTAACCCCCCCAGTAGGCGGACCAATCCCCATAGCCCAGAATGTTTAGTAATGGGCTACTATCTAACAAACATGTGGAAGAACAGTATAAATAAGTGGAAGCAAGGGAACAAGATAACTAAATAAGCAACAAGAATACATAAACTAAAGTTAAGCCAAACCCAAAACCTGGTATCATAGTTTAAGAGTCGGGACTACATCAACAGAGTAAAAAGGATCCAAAATAATATATACATATGTCTCTAAATAGTAAAAGAGTACATAATAATAAAGATGAGCTAAAAGTTAAGCCCGGCCGTCAAGAGCTCACCCTCAGCCTCAAATAGTCCAGAAAATCAGCCCGTACGAGTCTCTAATGGATCAACGGTGATGGCCTACACTAGGATCTGCACCAGAAAGATGCAGAGTGTAGTATGAGCACTAATTGTTATGCAACGGGTACCCAATAGGTATCATAGGTTGACTGGGCGCATATAAGATATAAAGGTAATAATATAGCAGAAGAGAAGCAAGTAGTCACAGAAAATAATGAAAAAGTACACGGAAGCTAGAACAGAAGGATTCAAGAAGAAAACAACATACTTGGCTAGCTACTAGAATATATATATATATCACAGACACAGGTGAAAGAAAGAAATAATGCACCTGGGATTCTCGCAATAACAATATATATAGAAAGCTTAAGAAATAGGCAGTATACCGGTAATGTAACGCCATGAGGCTACCCCCTGGATGGGACACGGTGCTCAGTGTCACGAATGACCCCAAGCTAACCCATGGCATGGCATATATAAATAAAACCCATTAAAGTGGGAAGAGCCCAAATGAAATCTGAATATATATAAATCTGGTTTAGTACTTACTGAATAACAATACTAAAAATGTTGAATCTAGACTATGTCTGAAAGCCATCTAGCTGAATAAGAGTTGTTGGGACATGCCCCCAGCTAACTCCAGCAAAACTGAAAACTGAAGGTAAATACTGAAATAAAGGTATGTCTATTGTCCCTGAATATTGAGGACTCACCACTAAGTTGTTGTGTATAGACCGGAGGTCGAGTTAGGCATGATCTAGATGTTAAGTGTCTGAACCTATATCAAGAAATGATGTAGCACAAAAGTATGCGTCAGTACTTTGAATGTACTGAGCATGCATGATACAAGCTGGACTGAATGATATATATATATAGATATACAAAACTGAATATAAGATTGAATATGCTGAGCTATAACTTAAAGCTGAACTAGATGCAATGACCAAGTATAAATGTTGTAACTGTAACATGCTGAACTATATAACTGAAAAGATGGATACATGGTCAAGGCAATACGTAACATAGACTGTGGGAGATACTACTAACAGACATACCCCAAGCTGAGCTAACTGTGGGGCCAACCAGTTACCCTGGATGGAAGGGTGTTCATACCTTTCCAAGGGTACGAACAAGTCTGATGTGGATCCACTACTCATGTCCACAAGGGACAAGGGTGTCAAGCCTGCTCTGACGGGTGACCCTTTTAGAACCTACGGTGGCACCGTAGTTCTGAAACTTAGGGATTGCTACTAAAGGTCTCAGTCTAAAGCTGACGAGTGAGCCTTCATCCCTTAGTTCGCTCAGTGCTAAGTTTAATCCCAACTGAATATAAGCTAACATGCAACTATAACACTGGATAGCTCAAAACACTGATATAATCTGAGAATGCACATAATCATACTGAAGGATATGACATTCAAATTCTGAAACGTGATTATCTGACTGATTTGTCTAGCAAGCAGTATTTATGAAGTACTGGAAATTATCACAAGCTAGGGTTCTGTATTCTAGGCATCAACTGTACAATCCTTCCAAGAAACATGCACTAAACCTCACATAGATCATAACATCTGAATAATAAGGAAAACTTTAAGGTCTACAAACCCTAAGTCAAATCAAGCATGGGGAAACTGAAGGAACTAACTGAATTCTAGGGACCTAATGGGTGAAAGGAACCCACTAGCGAAATCCCACATACCTGGACGAAGATTCCTTGGTTGAACCTTTTGATTCTGAGAGAAGACTAGAGAAAACCCTCTTTGCCTTGTTCTTGAGAGAGAGCGTTCTATTTCTTGAGAGATTTCTAAGTCTGAGTAATTTAGGAGTAATGAGGGGAAAATAGAGTTAAAGACCCTTTAACTACTCCCAAAATGTCTTAGGGGCTGAGTTAACATAATTGGGAAAAGGCTGGACTTCCCCCAACTTAAACTGAAATTTCTGGGAAAATGCACCACCGGACAGGACATCCGACAGGCGTCGAACCTGCGATGGCCCGTCGGCCCTGGCATCGACAAGGGGAAGGAAGGGCTGGTCCCTTGGACGATTCCCATGGGCGGCTTCCACGACCCGTTTCCTCGGCGACGCCATAGTCTATCCCATCGGGGCAAGGGAGGCTGGGTCAGGGCGACTGGCCCTCGTTCACGGGCTACCCGATGGCCCATCGGGTCCCCCATTGGAATGGAGCCAGTTGGGAAGGGCTCCTAGTCACTTCTCACGGGCACCCTGACGGGCCGTCGGACCTCCGACGCCCGTGGGTCAACCCGTGGGGCTTGCCTGGAATGGAATTTTTTTAAGTTTCTCCCAAGTTCTGAGTTTCTGAAGCTGGTTTAAATTCTGGGGTGTTACAGGTAAACCTTAAGTCAGAATGGAAGGATGAAAAGAAATAACAGTAACCATGCTCGCAAACAAGACTAAGAACTAAGTCATGCTAGTAACACCACTCCCAATTACCAATCACCGGAATACAACCATAATAAAGATCCATATTGCGATAAAATAATAATAAGTCTACCTACAGTCCTAACAGGCGCCCATACACCCGAGGAACACATAAAAGTGAAGACAAACTCTATGCCATCCCATACTACCAGAGCATACACTCAACAAAAAGCAAACAAGGATGGAAGCAGACACACATGAATGAAATAATGCAACAGTTGAAAACCAGGTGGAACAGTAACCCTATATGTACCTCCTCTGGTGCCTACGGGCTCAGTAGGTAGGATCTATGGAAGGACACAGCTTGTATACCTCAACTACGCCGTATACCCCTCTCTCGGCACACTCAGCACGTAGCCCCTAGTCTAGGTCAGGAAGGTCTATAGAGGTCCTCGACCACATACTAACTCTCATAACCTCAACATAACTATCCAGAATGAATCTAGATCCAAACTAGTAACCAAATCTAGACAATGCATGCCCGGAGTCTATCCAGGTCTAAATCGATGAAATAAACCTCAAAATCCCATACAAAGGTGTCCGGACATAATCGGGTCTAAAACAGTTGTAAAACACATCTGATGCTCAACCTAACCGAGTCTAGTATCATCCCCAAAATCAAACGTAAAATATGTCTAGCACTCCGACCTCACCGAGTCTAGTAGTAGTCTGAAAACAGTGATAAAATCAACCCTTTAAATTTCTTACCCCAAGAAGATCCACAAAATTCATTCCCAAACCTTTTATAAACACTTACCAAAAAGGGGTCCTCGGGGCCATGCAAAGTTTAGAAAAACAATTTATGGTGGGCCTGAAGCCAAAACCATCATAAAATCAAGTAGAAAACCTTTTTATATGCATGATAATGGCATGCTCAATCACAAATAGTAACCCAATGGCTCACAATCAATTTATCGGCCCTGCACAGGCTCTAATCGTTCTACAACACAGATAACTAGCTCTACGAACTAATATCAATGTCTGGGACTCACGAACATTCCCGAATAACCCACTATTTATGGACCCAGAGTCAAATACAAGGCCACACTGGACCACAAGGGTGATACTATCAAACTACAATTAATACAACAATCATCAGAGAAAGAAAATAAGTAGGACATGAAGAAGCGGACAAGGTCTGGGGTACCAAGTTCATAAACCCAACCCAAGGATGCTAATTAGTACAATTATATCCAATATATGCCAAGTCTAGAAGAGTTAAACTGTAACCTACTTGTCATCCGATGATAAGTTGCTGGAACGATAATGTCCAAACCCTAACCATTCCGAGAAGCTTCAAAACATAGTCAAACTATCATTAACATAAACTACACGTTAAAATGAGACTAATGATACCCATATTGCTATATTATAGCTGGGTCGAAATTTGGGTCACCTGCGGGCCCATGCGCCCTGCAACCCAAAGTCAGAAATGAAAAACACCACAATGTTCCCTATATTCTTGGGAGCTCATGCCCCAAAATTGAGCGTAAATGAACCAAGAATCGGGCTCAAAACAGCCCCTAAACTAAAGAATTAAAGAGGGAAAAACGATGGGATTTTAACAGAATTTAATGCGAGAACTTACCAATTTAAGAAGCCCAGAATGCCCACGGCTCAATAATATATAATCCTCCAAGGTGTGGGAGTGATTAGGAGGAGAAAAGAAGGTTTTTGGTGTGAAAATGGAGGAGAAAAAGTTTAGAGAAGATAAGGAGCAAAGCTGGAAATTTTGAAGGCCAACAGCTATATAAAGTTGTCACGCCCAGGCGCAGCAACGGCCACACGCTGTAGGTGCACTAGCATGCAGGCGTGCTGGCTGCCAGACCTGGCTGGTACGCAGGTGTGGTGCCCAGCGCAGGCCAGCCCAGGCGTTGCCCTGGCACCCATGCCAGCAACAGCAGCAGCTCAAGCCAACTCTTGGCAGATTTTGATTGAACGAACCTCCGAGAATGAGTTTGGGGTCCCGTGGACTCAAACGAGCTAAGCTGTTTGACTAAAATCAACATTCCAGACTTAATAGAATCAAAGAAAATCCCAACAGAGGTCAATAAAGAGAAAAGTGGACTCCATGCCCAAAAACCAACTTTAGGCCAATCTTTCAAAAATGGAACACCAAGGCCTAAAATGAGTCCGGAAGCCTCGGGACCCAAACCAAAGGTCCCTCTAGCTCAAAGTCGACATTTTGGAGCTAATAGTGCTATCTGAATTTCCATCCAAAGCATTTTTCTCTGAATGTTGACCAAAGTTAAACTTTCAAGTTCAACTAGCTAGAAAATAGAAAGACCAACACAAAATCAAACTGAAAGCTCCCAGACCCTAAACAAGGGTCTATCTAGACCAAAATCCATGATCCAAAGCTAACAGTACTGTTAGAATTTATTTTTGAGTGTTTTGCCAAGAATGTTGATCGTAGTCAATGATATCCTAAGTTAAGGTTCTAAAAGAGGGAAACGACCATAACAACCAAATTAACGGCCAGGGCATCGAACCACCGGTCTGAGCAAGCCATAAATGACTTGGGGCCGCTACAGGCAAGCTCTAACAGTACAAAAAAAGCATAAATTCAAGAATGACTAAAAGGGTCATTACATACGCCTACCCCCAATGGTTGGAAACGTCGTGTTTTATGTCACTAGCACTATGCTTCATTTGATATAAATGAAAGGGATTTTTGGAGGGATAGCTCATGAAAATTCCAACCGATATATCTAGAATCTTTTTGAAATATCCCAGCTTTTCAACATCAACAATATATCCCAAGAGTCAATCCGAGTCTAATTATTTCCTTTCTCCCTTACGAGGGAAGCCATGGCTTGGCTTGAGGAGCTCCCAGAAGGCTCTATTACAATATGGAATGGTCTTGTGGAAGCCTTCTTGGTGACATTCTTCCCATCCTCTTGAATGATGCAGCTAAGGGACGATATTACCAATTTCCTACAACTACCGGATGAGCCATTGTATGAAGCATGGCTAATGTTCAAGAAAACGTGGGTTGCCGGACAATGTTCTCCTCCAAAGCTTCTATAGATCCCTAGACTATATAAACAAATTTATGGCAAATAACATTGCGGGTGGGACACTTATGGACCAAAACTATAGTTTTGATGCAGCTCTTCTTGATCGAGTGACAAAAACTAATAGGGCGTGGCACACTAGAGAAATCGATGTCTCACCGGGTGTTACCTCCTCCATAATGACTAAGGAGATAAAGAAAAAAGAGGAGGAAAGAGATGAAACCATAACTAAAATGATGACACAAATTGATCTATTGGCCAAATATATAATGGAAGCCAGCACCAAGAGTGTCAATGCCGTGGGTGTTTATGGGGTGAAAGATCATGATGATGTTGGTGTTCTTGCATCAGGAGATGAGAAGGTTTGCTATCTTTTGGTGGGTTCTCGCCGGGGTATCAAGGTGCCAATCAAGGCACCTGGAGACCACGAGACAAGAATCAGGGTTGGAGAAACTGTTAGCAGGATCATGAAAGGGAAAATGATCATTACAACCACCATAGAAATAATCCTTATGTGCCTCCACCGAAGGTGAATGCTTCTCCTTATCAACCAACGGTAAGTGACCCCGCCAGCTCTAAAATTGAGAAAATGTTATCTAAAGTGCTACAAGGAGTGGAGTTTATGGATAGAGGAGTAAAAGATCTAAAGAGTGATATATATACTCTTCACCAAACCATGAACTCCCATTCAGCGTCAATTAAGATCTTTGAAGCTCAAATGAACCACCTCTCTTCTGAAATAAACCTTTGTCAAAAGGGTACTCTTCCTAGTGACACTCTTGTGAACCGAAGAATGATGGCCATATAATGGCAATTGTTACTATAAGTGGCAGAAGATTGGATGAAGCGAGGAAACCGATCAATTAAACCATGGTTGACTTGACTAGAAACATTGCATTGGAGGTTATGAATAACAATAGGGATGATTTGAGTCCGAATATTAGGGTGAAGCCTAGTGAACCCAATGTGATTGAAAATGATAAAGACCTACACGAAGTGAAGGATGAGACTTAGTCTTCTTCTCAAATTGCTATTGATATTGAGGAGGATGCTTCAAGTGTGCCATAACCATTGACAAAAGGGCCCCCTCTATATCCTCAGAGGTTAGCCAAGAAAAAGGAAGATACTCATATCAAAAAGTTTTTTTTGACATGTTCAGCAAGCTAGCCATCAATATTCCTTTGGTTGACGCTCTTATGCAGATGTCAGTTATGCAAAGTTTATGAAAGAGTTTCTCAAGAAAAAATGGGTGATCGATATGGGGATAGTTGAGGTGTCCCATATTTGTAGCACAGTGATGACAAGTAACATCGCCCCTAAATGGGAAGATCCAAGAGCGTTCACCATTCCATGTACTATTGGAGTGTTTTTGTTTCAAAAGGCCTTATGTGATCTCGGGGTGAGTATCAACTTGATTCCCCTTGTGATTTTCAGAAATTTAAGCTTAGATAATCCTAAGCCTACACCAATGAGATTACTAATGGCTTATTGTATAATTAAATACCCAGTGGGGATCTTGCAGGTGGCCGACTTTGGGGTCTTGGATTGTGATGTCGATCTTGAGGTGCCTATCATATTGGGGCAAATATTGTTGGCAACTGGGAGAGGCCTTGTTGATGTGGAGCTAGGAGAGCTCAAGTTTCATGTGAGGAGCGAAGAGGTAACATTCAACATGTGCCAACCTACAAAACCACCAACTGAATTTAGAGTTATGTTCGTGATTTCTACCAAACGCGAGATGGGTGAAGCCCTTGGTGAGTGTGAGATGAAGGAAGTGCCCGAATCTATGATGTTGCCAACTTGGCAACAAGAAAATTTGATGAAGATTTTGAAGAAAGAATTTCATCACCTTGGATAGGGGCACGCCAATTGGATTTGCATGCTTTTGAGAAATGATTGAAGGTTGAGGTACTATCATTGAGCCGTGACATAAAATCAAGCGCTTCTTGGGAGGCAACCCAAGTGTTTTTATTTTATTGCTTTTACCTTTTGTTGTTTTTGGTGTGTTTTAGGAATGTATGGAGATGGGAAAATGACTAAGTGGAAGAAAAATTCTAGAAGTCATGTGCGACGGGCCATGCGACTCATACACCTTATTATGCGGGTAGAACATGTCACCACACACATGACCAATAAACTGGGAAGAAAAAGAAAAATCGAAGGTGCAAGCCGCACCTCCTGTTCTGCTTGTCGCACCTCCATTACATGTTGAACCAGAAGGCTGGGCAAAATTTTGGTATTTCAACATCACGTGCAAAATAATGTGCGAGACGCACATTGGCATGTGTGAATTGCATGTAGGGAACACTCAGGTAATTTTTAAATCTTATTTATTTACCTACCCATTAACTGACTCGACCCGGATACTGACCCACGACCCTTCTTCTACTTTTTCTCCTATAAACGGTCACCCCCACCTTCTATTCTCCCATAAATCCCACCAAAACCTCCATAACTCTCTCCCAAAATCCTCTTAAACTCCAAACTTTCCCCAAAACTTTTTTCCCTTTCACCCAAACTCCTTCACCACTCTTCACCATCATCCGCCGCTCTATTTTCCGGTCAAGAAGTTGGATCACCATTGTTGGGCACTAAAAGCTTGAATTTTTTTCTCTTTACTCCCTTATCTTCACTTGTGGTAAGTTCTCCAACGTTAAATCCATATTTTAAAGTGGCTTGGGAATACTTATTGTGAAGCGTGCTAGTTTTATCTTTCATGTTAATTTTAGGTGAGATCTGAATTTTGGGACCTCAATTTTGGGGCATATTGTTGATTTTGCTTGAAAATACTTGGTAGATATTTATTTTAAGTTGATGCATGTAATTTGTTTTAATTTTTAGCCCTGATTTTAGTGGTTTTGGGTGAAGTCTTAGTAACCTACTTTAGTTGATATATGGTTTAGCCCTATGATAGATTTAGTGACATCATTCTTAAGGGCAAATCATCAACTTCACATGGGTTTTGTTGAATAATGTTGTGTGGGATGAAATTGTTGATACCATTGTGCCCGTGTGTTATTTCAATTGAATATAATTGTCCAGTGAGTGCTTTAGTTGAGGGGAATGAATTATTGTGCGATTGAATGTGCCTTGTGCTTTTCATGAAGTCTTGATGTTCCTGATGATAGATGCGATAACATCCTTCTTAAGGGAAATTGATAAGCTAATCTTTGAGTTTTAGTTATGTTGGAAGTTTTTCCAAGGTAGTCTGAGTACCCAAATAACTTGGTTGAGGTCAATTCATGCTTAAACCCTATTAAAAATTAGTGTTTGTAGCTTTGTTGCTCGTGCACTCCACAAGTATTGCTCTGTGAGTCACATACATAACACACAAGAACATGAGGAATTGAAAAACTCCAACTGTTATCTTGTGCATTTCGCATGCGACATGATGATCTCTATGTGCAAAATGCACAAGGCATCGCACATGGCTTTTTGAGTTGCCAGTGAACTATCCTGAAGGGCAACGGCATGTGCGATACACATAATAGCTGGTGCGAATCGCACATGCCTCCAAACCTTAATTCTCATTTGGTTTGGGTTTCTATTAGCATGTGTGATGCTATATGTGAAGCGCACAAACCCATGTGTGGTTCGCATGTGACTCACACATGCCATCAATCACCTGATGTGTTTATCCTCTCCTTTGCATTCCATTTCTTTTTAGTTCGTTAACTTCTTGTGGCATTTTCTTCTTTTATTGTTTCAAAAATACAAAAATATTTTTGCTATTTTTTTGAGTACTCATAATCTCCTTGTTCAGAAAATGTCTTCTGGCAGGGGAAATTCAGGGCGTAGTACAAGAAGGCCCCCAGCTCCTCCTACATCCACTTACAAATCCAAGGACAAAAAGAAGGCACCTGCTGCTGCATCGGTACCTTCTCATATGCTAGTTTTGGAGGAGGACAGAATTTATTTTGGGGTGGAAGGCATAAAAGCCTACCATATTAGGGAAAAAGCAAGGACCTTCACCCCAGAATGCAACTTTAACTTGGCAGCAGTTAAGCCTGAATTGCCCAACATCTACAACGAATTCACCACATGCCAATGGTACCCATTCATAGAGGTTCCAAGATGTTACCATGCTGAGGTGGTTCATGAGTTCTTTGCCTCATATCAGTCCAACCAAGACTCCATGGGGTACACAAGGAATGTTAATGATTACCCCTGCTTAGATTTTGTGACAATCCAGGGCAAAGAGGTTCACATTACGTCGGGTGCTATAAATGCAAACTACTGGACTAACTCAATTGAGCCTACTCCAGAATATTTGGCTAGACCTTCCCCAAAAAACAAGCCTCATTGACTGGTCTACTTCAATTACTGCTCTTGGTACTCCTATTTGAACTTTGGGGAGATAGTAGAAGTAGTGATCAAAAGAAAAACACATTAGGGTGGTGATTCATTCCCCTTCCCTGTGCTCATTAGCAAGCTTTGTGCTAAGGATGGGATTCCCTAATTCCCCTTTGATGCCCTCACCCCTGCCAGTGGGGTGATTGATCTTGAAAAGAAAATGGATGTTGAGTCCCCTAGGATGAAGAGACATAGAATGCAGCCTTTTGTTGATGTACAGACTTAGGACATCGATGTTGAGCCCACTTCTTTTTATCCTTTTGGATCTGACTCGGATGCGATCATGAGGGAGGCCACGCGATCCCGATGGTCTAACTCCTTGAGTTTCACGATTTTGAGGTTCCCTTCATGCGACTGCGATGAAGGGCCTGTGGACCCATTCCCCTTTTTTCTATGCAATCACGAGGTTCTTTCTCGCTACTGCGATGAAGCCCTTGCCTCCTTGTTCTTCATGATCGCGTGGCTAGCCATCGCAATCATGGTGATCAAGACAGCGTGAGGTCCCTTCGCGATTGCGAAGAAGGACCCATGGCAGTAAATAAATCCTCTACTTTATTTTCTTCACCTCCAAACTGAATTCCTCAAAAGATTTTGAGCTCCAAGCTCCAATCTTCGACTCTAGTCATTCCAAGGCTTGGTGGTGAACATTTTCTTAGTCCGTGATCATTTGATGACTTCTAAATTTTTAAATTTTCTCATCTAATTCCTTAATTCTCCCTTTCAAATTCCCTCTTTAATTTGGAGTTTCCATGGGTTGTTTTGAGCCTTTTTGTTAGTCAATTTCCGCTCATTCTCGGAGCATGCGCTCCTGGCATTGTTGGAAGCATAATTGTGTTTTTCATTTCCAATTTTAGGTTGTAGGGCCCATGGGCCCGCTTGTGCCTCAGATTTTGACCCGGCTGAACTTTTAGAAATATAGATATTGTTAGTCTTGTTTTAATGCGTAGAATTTGTTCTTGATAGTGTGACTGTTGTTCAAAGCTTCTTTGAGCAGTTCGGGCTTTGACAACATCATTCCAGTAGTTTGTCATTGGACAACAGGTAGGTTACAGTTTCATTTTCCTAGACTTTGCATATATAGGCTATAATTGTACTATTTAGCATCCTTGGGTTGGGTTTTATTAGTTTGGCACTCTAGACCTTGTCCACTTTCTTTCTGTCCGGATTTTTCATATTGTCTCATTGTAGTATTCGATTTAGTTGGTAGCATTACCCCTTGTGGCCTTGTATTTGACTTTGGACCACAGAAAGTGGGTTATTTGGGAATGTTTGTGAGTCCCAAATATCGAAATTACGATTATAGAACTAGTTATCTATGTTGTAGAGCGACTTGAGCATGTGCAATGCTGATAGGTTGTTTGTGTGCCGTTGGGCTATTGATTGTGTTTGGCATACCATTATCATCCATATAAAGAGTTTTCTAGCATTATTTACTACTACTTTGGCTGCGTACTATAACCAATTTTCTAAATCTTGCATGGCCCTAAGGGCCCGTTTTCGGTATAAATGGTTATAAAAGGTTTTGAAACTGATTTTATGGACCTTCTTGGATAAAAAGAGGTATCATGATGATTTTGTCACCAGTTTTCACACTTATACTAGACTCGGCTGAGCCGTATTACTAGATATATTTACTACTGATTTGAGACGATACTAGACTCGATTGAGCCAAGTGCTAGACTTGTTTTACTACTGATTTAGACCCAGTTATGCTCTGGGCACCCTTTATTGGGGTTTTAAGACTTGACTTACTGATTTAGACTCGGATAGACACTAGGAACTCATTTTGAGATTACGGTTACTGCTATAGACTCAAATACACTCCAAGCGGTTATATTTGAGATTCTGAGATTTAGTATATGGTCAAGGACATTCATGGACCTTGCCGATCCAGAGCAAGGGCTACGTGCTACGAGTATTGGAGGAGGGGTATATGATGTAGTTGAAGTATATGGGAGCATCCTCCATGAATTCTACCTACTGGGCCTATCGGTGCCGAAGGAGGTACATAGAGTACTACTATCACACTGGTTTCATTATATCGCATCATATCATTCATATTATGTTCGGATCCACCCTTGTTTGTTGTTTTCTCAGTGTATGCTCCGATAGTATGGGATGTCGGAGAGTTTGTCTTCACTTATTTGTGTTCCTCGGGTGTATGGGCGCCCGTTGGGACTGTAGATAGATTTATTATTATATTATATTATAGCACAGTTTCATTTTATAGTCACATTTAGGTTATTATTTGATTATTCGTATTTGAGATTTGTGTTATAAGCATGGCTTAATTAGTAGTATTGTTTCAAGCATGAGTACATTTTACTTGCTTTTCCTTCCTTTCTTTTTTCTTGAGGTTATCGATATACCGCTATTCTTCTTAAACTCTCTCTTTATATATATTGTTGTTTCAAGGATCCAGGTGCATTTTTCTTTCCCTCACCTGTGTTCTGTGATTTATATACCCCTTGTAGTTAGCCTAGTATGGTTATTTTCTCCTTATATTTTATCTGTGCTAGCTTTCGTGTACTTCTCTGTTTGTTTTCTGTGAATTTTAGGAAACATGGATCTTTTCTTGCTTCTATATCATGTGTCTTATCCAAGATGGTTTCCTGGAATCTCATTTATTCTAGTTCACTCTATCATAGATGGCTCGTACGAGGTCTTCAGCAGCGGACAAGGGCGAGCCTTTGACACCAACACCCCCGACTCTAGCCAGGGGCCGAGATAGTCATAGAGGTAGAGGCCGAGGATGTGCCCGAGCAGTGGTACCAGTTAGAGCTACTAGGGTTGAGATTGAACCCAAGTTAGTCCTAGAATAGCAGCCCGTGGACCAGGGGATAGCCCAAGTACAACCAGGGCCAGCACCAGCATCTGTATCTGCACCAGCCCCAGCTATTTCATCAGATATCTGGGGTTTGCTTCTTTAGTTGTTGGGTATGATTGAGGGTCAGCCTTTAGATATAGCATAGAACTCTACTCAGGGGGAAGCCCTGGGTGTTCAGAGTTCAGGAGCGCAGTCTGCTACTGTGGCTCCCCATGTTGAGGTTCTTCCAGTACCTTTTGTTGCTCAGCCTCTAGCTCCTCGCCCAGTTATGATAGAGTCAGAGCAGAAAGCTTTGGGAAGGTTTCTAAGCTGGTCTCCACCGAGATTCTCCAGTACTCCTGGTCAGAACCCGTATGATTTCATTTCTACTTATGAGGAGATGCTACATCATCTAGGGTTATTGGAGACTCACGGGGTTGGTTATACTACTTATCAGCTGGAGGGCCCATCTAAGGTATGATAGAGGGTCCAGGTAGCTTGCACACTGTACATCTTCTTAGTTGATTTGGAGAGAGTTTTATGAGGCCTTTATGGCCAAGTTCTTACCTTGGAGTGATCGAGAGCATCACAAAGAGCAGTTCACCAGACTGATGCAGGAATCTATGTCTGTATCTGAGTATGAGACCCATTTTCACCAGTTGGCTCTATTTGAGGCCATGATCATTCCTACTGAGCCAGACATGGTTTGCTGATTTATTGGAGGTTGCGAACAGAGCTTAGATAGACTGCTGAGATATTAGTTGCCATTGGGCAACCTTTTCAGGCCATAGCAGATCATGTTCATACTATGGAGGATTTGCACTGTTATGATCAAGGGGCCAGAGATAAGAGGCCACGACATCAGGGCAGCTATAGTGGTTTCCGCTATGGTGGTAAAGGTTTAGGTTAGTGAGGTCGATGTAATCAGCCATAGCAGCATCAAGGTCAGTCTAGCCGACCAGTTCAGGCATCATTTCAGGCGTCAAGTGGGCCTCGGTGTGAGCAGGGTGAGAGCAGTCACTAGGGTTATAGTGGCCAGACTTTGAGGGGTATAGCTTTTAGGGCATCCAGCCATATTGGCCATACCGGTTTAGCTAGTTCATCCCGACATGGTAGGCCATCAGGGCCATGCTATGAGTGTGGTGTCATCAGTTATAATGCCAAAGAGTTCCCCTAGTAGGGTACAGTTCAGCCAACTCAGCCTCATAAAGCAGTATAGCCACCGGTTAGAGGGGGTGGTGTTCAGGGTCGAGGTGGTGCCCAAGTGTGACAGGACAGGTGGTAAGGATGGCAGTCGATCGGGTGGAGGTCAGCATCAGTTTTATATGGTCCCTGGTAGACCGGAGGCAGAGCCCATGGATGCAGTGATCACAAGTATAATTTCTGTCTGCCGCCAGTCAGCTTTAGCTTTGTTTGATCCTGGTTCTACATGCTCGTATGTATCTTCCTACTTTGCTCCTTATTTAGGGTTGGCTAGTGAGCCATTGTCTATTCCTGTATATGTTTCTACCTCAGTAGGCGATTCTTTAGTAGTGGATCTTATTGTGAGATCCTGTTTGATTGTTGTTGGTGACCTTGAGACTTGGGCTAACTTGATGATATTAGACATGTTAGATTTTAATGTGATTCTAGGCATGGACTGGTTATCCCCACACCAAGCAGTTTTGGATTGCTATGCCAAGACTATTACCATAGTCGTGCCCGACGTATCCCCGGTTGTGTGGTAGGGTTCTATTAGCCGTGCACCGTCTGGGATCATTTCTTGCCTTCATGCTAGGAAGTTGATTACTCGTGGGTGTTTGGCTTATCTAGCATATGTCTGAGATGCTAGTGTTGACACTTTTTCCCCTAAGTTATTCCTATGGTTAGAGATTTTCTAGATGTGTTTCCAACCGACCTGCCAGACCTTTCACCTGAGAGAGATATTGACTTTGCTATTGAGTTAAAGCCGGGCACCAGACCCATTTCTATTACTCTATATTGTATGGCTCCAACTGAGTTGAGGGAGCTTAAGGATCAGCTCCAGGACTTGTTAGCTAAGGGTTTCATTAGGCCGAGTGTGTTGCCTTGAGGTGCTCCAGTTTTGTTTGTGAATAAGAAAGATGGGTTAATGCAAATGTGTATTGATTATCGGCAGCTGAATAAGGTGACTGTGAAGAATAGGTATCTGATGTCAGGCATAGATGACTTGTTTGATCATCTTTAAGGTTCTGCCATGTTTTCCAAGATAGATGTGAGGTCAAGCTACCACCACTTGAGGATAAGGGCAGAGGACATCCCTAAGACAACATTCAGGACATGTTATGGCCACTATGAGTTCCTGGTGATGTCTTTTGGGTTGACTAATGCCCCCCCCCCATTATCTTTCATGGACTTGATGCACAGAGTTCTCAGACTGTATTTAGACTCATTTGTGATAATCTCCATCAATGACATATTGATATACTCACGGAGTGAGGAGGATCATGAGAAGCACTTGAGGATTATACTCTAGACTTTGAGAGATCATCGGCTTTATGCCAAGTTCTCAAAGTGCGAGTTTTGGCTTGAGTCAGTAGCATTCCTAGGATACGTGGTGTCTAAGGATGGGATTAGAGTGGACCTGGGGAAGATTTCAGCAGTTTGTGATTGGCGAAGACCTACTACTCCTACCTAGGTTTGCAGCTTTGTTGGGTTAGCATGATATTATAGAAGGTTCATTGAGGGATTTTCTTCCATAGCAGTACATTTGACTAGGCTGACTAGGAAGTATGTATCATTTCAGCGGTCGAATTAGTGCGAGGATAGTTTTTAGAGGCTTAAGGCCTTATTGACTTCAGCTCTAGTATTGACCTTGCCAGTTGAGGGTCAGGGCTTCTCAGTGTATTTTGATGCTTCAGCGGTTGGTCTTGGTTATTTGTTGATGCAGCAGGGTCATGTGATAGCATATACATTGAGATAGCTGAAGTTTCACGAGCGCAACTACCTCACTCATGACTTGGAGTTGGCAGCGGTAGTCTTCGCGCTCAAGATTTGGAGGCATTACTTATATGGGGTTCAATGTGAGATCTTCATCGATCACCATTGTTTTTAGTACATCATGAGTCAGCAAGAGCTGAACTCTAGGCAGCAGAGATGGATTAAGTTACTGAAGGACTTGACTTTACTATTCTGTATTATCTAGGCAAGGCAAATATAGTAGCGGATGCCTTGAGCCGGAAGATAGTAAGTATGGGTAGCCTAGCTTCTCTTTTAGTTTCAAAGCGGTCGTTGGCCTTGGACATCCATTCCTTGGCCAACCTTTTGGTTAGTCTTGAATTATCGAATCCCAACAGAGTTCTTGCCAATATTGAGGTTCATTCTACTTTGGTTGATCAGATTCAGAGCCGTCAGTTTGAGAATCAGCGGTTGTGCGACATTCATGATCAGGTGGTTCAGGGTGGGGCTAGCCAGGCTATTTTGGGTTCTGATGGTGTTCTGAGGTTTGATAGTCGTCTTCGTGTTTCGAGAGTTGGGGATTTTATTTAGTTGATTCTTTGTGAGGCACATTGTTCTAGATATTCCATCCATCCTGCCACAGCTAAGATGTATAGGAATTTGAGGTAGCTTTACTGGTGGAGTGGTATGAAGCGGGACATAGCGGAGTTTGTATCTCGGTGCTTGAACTGTCAGCAGGTTAAGTTTGAGCATATGAAACCTAGTGGATTGATGCAGAGACTTCCCATTCCTGAGTGGAAGTGGGAAGGGATTACCATAGACTTCATAGTTTGGCTTCCACATAATTCTAGGGGGTTTGACTCTATTTGGGTGATTGTTGATAGGCTGACTAAGTTTGCACACTTCTTGTTGGTTTATTCTTTCTATAGTGTAGAGGGTTGCCTCAGATTTATCTATGTGAGGTGGTTCTTTTACATAGAGTACCAGCTTCTATCATTTCAGACTATGGCACTCAGATCACATCTCAGTTTTGGAGGATTATTCAGTGAGAGTTGGGTACGGAGGTTCAGCTTAGTACCGCATTTCACCCTTAAACAGATGGTCACTCTGAGAGGACTATTCAGGTCCTGGAGGACATGTTACGGGCATGTTTTCTTCACTTTGGAGGTTCATGGGATCAATATGTGCCTTTGGAGGAGTTTGCTTATAATAACAGTTATCATTTGAGCATTGGCATGGCACATTTCGAGGTATTGTATGGTAGGCATTGTAGATCACCAGTGGGTTGGTTTGATGGATTAGAGTCCAGGCCGCAGAGTACAGATTTACTTTGTGATTCCTTAGATTGAGTCCGAGTGATCCAGGACAGATTTCGGGCATCCCATAGTAGGATGAAGAGCAATGCAGATCGTAAACTTCTTGCCTTAGAGTTCAGTGTTGGTGACTTGGTGTTTCTTTGTGTATCCCCCATAAAGAACGTGATGAGATTTGGTAGGCGGGTCAAGCTTAGCCCCCGGTATATTGGGCCATTTGAGATCCTTTAGAGAGTGGGTAGTGTTGCCTATTAGTTGGCTTTACCTCTGATGTTTTTAGCTTATATCTAGTCTTTTATGTATCGATATTGAGGAGGTATGTTCTAGACAAGTCACACGTGTTGCAGTGTGATTCAATACAGCTGGAGGAGAGTTTAGCTTTTGTTGAGGAGTCGGTTGCTATTTTGGCCAGAGATGTCAGGAGATTGAGGTCTAGAGAGATTTCAGTAATTAAGGTTCAGTGGAGGTACCATCCAGTCAAGGAGGCTACCTAGGAGATTGAGAGAGAGATGCGGGCTCAGTATCCGCAGTTATTTGAGCCTTCAGGTACTCCCTTTTTCTTGAATTTCATAGACGAAAGTCCTTTTTAGTAGTAGATGATGTAATGACCCTTTCGGTCATTTCCATGTTTTTGCTTTCTTTGTACTGTTAGAATGTTCCTGTAGCTGCCCCAAGTCATTTATGGCTTGCTGGGACTGGTGATTCAGGGCCTTGGCTGTTCATTAGGTCGTTATGACCATTTCCCTGTTTTAGAGCTTATATTTAAGAAATCATTCACCTCGGTCAACATTCTTGGTAAACATGCTCGGAATTAAATTTTAATAATTCTATTAGCTTCGGAGCATGGATTTTGGTCTAGTTGGACCCTTGGCCGGGGTCTGGGAACTTTCGATTTAGTTTTATCTTGTTATTTGTGTTTTTTGGCCAGTTGAACTTGAAAGTTTGACTTTGGTCAACATTCGAAGAAGAAGACCCCAGATGGAATTTTCGTCAGTGCAGTTAGCTCCAAAATATCGACTTTGGGCTAGAGAGACATTTGGTTTGGGTCCCAAGGCTTCCGGACTCGTCTTTGCCCATTGAGTTCCCTTTTAGAGATAGTTGGCCTAAGGTTGGTTTTTGGCATGGGGCCTACTTTTTATTAAGCTGACCTTCGTTGGGAATTTTTTTGATTCTATTAAGTCTAGAATGTCATTTCTGGTGCGGTAGCATAGATCATTTGCGCACGCGAGGTCCTGGATGATCCCCGTGGGCCTAACCAGAGACTTTTTAGCCTTAAGTTTATGTTGGTTGTTGTTGCAGGTGCAGGCCTCAGGCCTTAATTGTGATCGTGAGGAAGGTCACGCGATCGCAATGTTCTACCTCCTTGGGCATCGATCGTGAGGTTCCCTTCACGCAACCGCGATGAAGGGCATATGGACCAATCCCTTTTTGTTCTACATGATCGCGAGGTTCCTTATTGCGACCGTGATGAAGCCCTTGCCTCCTTGTTCTTCACCACCGTTTGGCTAGCCATCGCGATGGTCAACGTGGTCCTCGCAACCGCATGAGGTCCCTTCGCAATCGCGAAGAAGGACCCCTGGCAGTATATAAATCCTATCCTTCATTTTCTTCACCTCTAAACCAAATTCCTTCATAGATTTTAAGCTCGAAGCTCCATTCTTCAACTCTGGTCATTCCAAGGCTTGGTGGTGAAAATTTTCTTAGTCCGTGATCATTTGTTGACTTCTAAATTGGTAAGTTTTCTCAAATTCCCTCTTTAATTTTGAGTTTCCATGGGCTGTTTTGAGCCCTTTTATTGGTCAACTTCCCCTCATTCTCGGAGCATGTTCTCCCAGCATTGTTGGGAGCATCATTGTGTTTTTCATTTCCAATTTTGTATTATGGAGCCCACGGTCCCGCTTGTCACCCAGATTTCGACTTGGCTGAACTTTTAGCAACATATGTATCGTTAGTCTTGTTTTAATGTATAAAAAAAATTCTTGATAGTGTGACTGTTGTTCGGAGCTTCTCAGAGCAGTTCGGGCTTGTACAATGTCATTTTAGTAGCTTATCGTCGGACAACATGTAGGTTACGGTTTCCTTTTCCTAGACTTTGCGTATATAGGCTATAATTGTACTATTTAGCATCCTTGGATTGGGATTTATTATTTTGGCACCCCAGACCTTGTTCGCTTTCTTTTTGTCGGGCTTTTTCATATCATCTCGTTGTCGTATTCGATTTAGTTGGTAGCATTACCCCTTGTGGCCCCGTGTTGCCATGTATTTGATTCTGGACCATAGAAGGTGGATTATTTGGAAATGTCCGTGAGTCCCGGATATTGGATTACGATTATAGAACTGGTTATCTGTGATGTAGAGCAACTTGAGCATGTGTAGAGCTGATAGGTTTATTGTGAGCCGTTGGGCTACAGATTGTGTTTGGCATACCATTATCATGCATATAAAGAGTTTTTCTGCATTATTTACTACTACTTTGGTTATGGGCCTACTATAACCGGTTTTCTAAAGCTTGTATGGCCCTGAGGGCCATTTTTTAGTATAAATGGTTATAAAAGGTTTTGAAACTGATTTTATGGATCTTCTTGGAGTAAAAGAGGTATCATGATGATTTTCTCACCGGTTTTCACACTTATACTAAACTCGGCTGAGTCGTAGTGCTAGACATATTTACTACCTATTTGAGACAATACTAGACTCGATTGAGCCAAGCGTTGGACTTGTTTTATACTAATTTAGAACCAGTTATGCTCTGGGCACCCATTATTGAGGTTTTGAGACTTACTGATTTAGACCCGGATAGACACTAGGCACTCATTTCAAGATTATGGTTACTGGTATAGACCCGAATACACTCTGGACTATTATATTTGAGATTCTGAGATTTAGTATGTGGTCGAGGACCTCTATGGACCTTGCCGATCCGGACCAAGGGTTGCATGCTGTGAGTAAATGGTTGTGTCATGATGATTTTCTCACCGGTTTTCACGCTTATACTAAACTCGGCTGAGCCATAGTGCTAGACATATTTACTACCTATTTGAGACAATACTAGACTAGGTTGAGCCAAGCGTTGGACTTGTTTTATACTAATTTAGAACCGGTTATGCTCTGGGCACTCATTATTGAGGTTTTGATACTTACTGATTTAGACCCGGATAGACACTAGGCACTCATTTCAAGATTATGGTTACTGGTATAGACTCGAATACACTCCGGACTGTTATATTTGAGATTTTGAGATTTAGTATCTGATCGAGGACCTCCATGGACCTTGCCGATCTGTACCAAGGGTTGCATGCTGCGAATGCCGGAGGAGGGGTATATGGTGTAGTTGAGATATACAAGTGCGTCCTTCTATAGATCCTACCTATTGGGCCTATCGGCGCTAGAGGAGGTACATATAGTACTACTATCACACCGGTTTCATCATATTGCATCATATCATTCATATTGTGTTTGGATCCACCCTTGTTTGTTGTTTGCTCAGTGTACGCTCCGATAGTATGGGTTGCCAGAGGATATTTATTCACTTGTTTGTGTTCCTCGGGTGTATGGGCTCCCGTTGAGACAGTAGGTAGATTTATTAGTATATCATATTATAGCACAGTTTCATTTTATAGTCACATTTGGGTTATTATTCAATTATTCGTATTTGAGAATTGTGTTATCAACATGGCTTACTTAATAGTATTGTTTCAACTTTCAAGCATGAGTATGTCTTACTTGCTTTTCCTTCCTTCCCTTTTACTTGAGGTTATCGATATACCGTCATTCTTCTTGAACTATCTCTTTATATATATTGTTGTTGTAAGGATCCAGGTGCAATCTCCTTTTCCTCGCCTGTGTTCTCTGATTTATATATCCCTTGTGGCTAGCCTAGTATGGTTATTTTCTCCTTGTATTCTATTTGTGCTAGCTTCCGTGTACTTCTCTGTTTGTTTTCTGTGACTACTTTCTTCATTTCCTGCTATTTACTACTTTTATATCTTATATGCGCTCATCCGGCCTATGATGCCTACTGGGTACCCGTTGCTTTACAATCGGTGCTCATACTACACTTCTGTATCTTTCTGGTGCAGATCCTAGTGTGAGATCTCGCCGTTGATAACGTGGAGACTCGTGTAGCTTTCCAGACATTCGAGACTAGGGTGAGCTCCTGGAGACCGGGCCTTATCTTTTATCTCTTCTTTTGTACCATGTACTCTTTTTGTTATTCAGAGACAGATGTATATTTTATTTTTGTACCTTTTAGTACTATGTATATTTAGTAGCGGCTCTTATACTGTGATACCAAATCGTGGGATGGTTTGGCTTTTTTATATATCTTCCAGTTGTTATGTTTCTTTACTTTCTCTCTGGCTTCCGCTTATTTACATTGCTTCTTCTACGTGCTTAGTTGCTAGTAGCCCATTACTAACCGTTTTGGGCTATGGGGATTGGTTCGCCTACAGGGGATTGTAGGTGTCATCATGATTTGAGAAATCGGATCGTGATAGTGGGTATTGATTAATTGTGTTTATAATTGATGAATTAATATGGGTCTATTGAATTCTTTATATTTTAATCAAAAAATTGATGGTTCCAAACATTGATTGGGTTTACTTAATTGTGTTCTTGCTTGAAAGAGGAGTTCATAATTCGAACAGAAATTCAATAGTGGGAATTTTGAATTTCCACCTTAGATTGAGGCTAGAAATAGCTTACTCGAAGAAAATACCCATCTAAGAATCTAAGCTAGAAATAGTGTGATTTCCTCCAAGCATTGAATTGGTTGGTTTGGAGTAATGGCTATGGTGCTTGAGCAAAGGTTATAGTATATATATTTGGAGGGTCGAGAGACTACCAAGTATAGCTCAAACCAGTGCTACCCGTACCTTTTATCGAGAATTTACATAATTAATCAAGACCCTAAACCATTGTAGAATCTCATCGGAAGCATACCCCTAGTCTTCCTTCTCATTGATATACAAGTTGTGTTACTTTACTCTTGTGTTGAAATTGATACATTGATTTCCCAATCCTTTTCTCCCCAACTTTTACTTCTAAAAATTGTTTGAACATCGACTCACCCTTAGCTATTACTAATCGACAATTTCTTAGTGAATCATCACTCCATTCTCTGTGGATACAATCTCAATACTTATTGGGTATATTTATTGTTTTGATACGATGATTGTTACCACCTCCTTCGGAAGAGTCCTTTTGAACGTCATTAGTGCTATAACATGAATATCATCCAAACAAACCATAATTGCTAGATCAACTATGAAATCTGAATTTGTTGCATTAGAGTTGTTGTAAATGAGGTTGAGTGGTTGAGAAACTTCTTAATGAGTATTTCAATTAGAATAAAATCAACACCATCTATATCGATACATTGTGATTGTCAAGCAGCGATAGCTGTAGCAAAAAATAAATCTTTCAATGGAAAGAATAGACATATACGTCTGAGACATACCATGATAAAGCATATGCTAAGAGATGGAATAATTTCCATCGATTATGTGAGGTCAGAAATGAATTTGATCAATCCTCTGACTAAACCTTAGTTGATATCTGAAACATCGAGGGGAATGAGACTTTTGTCAATTTGAGAAGATTAACAATGATGGTAACCCAATCTATGTGATTGGAGATCCCATGAATTAAGTTGATATGGGTAATAACAAGTCATTAGTTGATAAAATGGTGCACTATTAAATATGTCCCTTCCTATGGTATGTGAACATAGTGCAAATTAAAACTGCAAGGCAAAGTGAGGTTGATTAAAGTCTTAATCCAATTCATATTCTTTATAGGTAGTGATTTGCTCTGCAGAATAAACTTGATGAATAGACCTATATGAGTGTGGAGTGGGGTCGCTCCTATGAAATTGTGATGAATTTCTAGAACACTCATAAATACCAGGCACGCGCATAGCCTATTAGCACAAAATCGCGATTAAATAACAAAGTGTGTGAAGGTATAATATGATAGATAAGACACTGAACTTGCAATAGAATTTTTGGTTCATAGAAGTTATAAACTTCGCCAATTATTCTATAGGTTTAATCTTATTTTATCTAAATCTGATTCATAGTCCAAGAGACACCGAAATCGACGCATTATTCTTATTGTGAAAACCCAACAAAATTTATTATTTTTTAAAATTATTCTTCTTGAGATATATGGGGAATTTCTAAGTAAACAATATATTTTATCTCAAAAAAATTGCCTTCTGGTCAAATGTGACTATTGTCCCCCAAACGTTCATTTTCTTATCATTGCTCTTTATTATAACGCCCCGAGGCTATCCCCTAGGAGTAATACGGGACCCAGGATAACAAGTGTCCCAAGTTAACCCTTGGTCATAGCATACTCAGTAAAATCGTAAGGAAACATAGTGGAAGCATAAATAGAAAGCTAGGCAACCCAATATATACATGATAAAGTCAAGAAAGAACATAATCCGAAAGAGAGACTCGAATATTGTCTATGTCTGAAAGCCTCTAACTATCATCAAGAGTTGATGGGACAATACCCCAACTAACTCGAAAATCCAAAGAGAGAACATAAAAGTAACCATCATAACTAAGGTCCCCGAATAATGAGGACTCACAAACCAAAGCTGGGACACCGGCTAATCTCTAGCCACGAACCGGGGGGAAGGAACCTGAATTTGCATCATCAAGAGGATGCAACACAAAATATGCGTCAGTACTATAGGATATACTGAATATGTGAGACATGCGTAAATATGATAAAAACATACTTAAAACATAATTAAAACTGAGTTCATGCATAAGGAAGTATCGTAAATAAATCTCATAGTTTAAAGTTTAAAACAAGAAATAGAAAAGTATAAGTCTTAAATCTTCATACGGGAGTTTCTTATAACCGACAATAGACCATGTGAGCTACATGGAATCTAACTATATAACCCTAGTTAGCAAAGCTGCCCCGAACCCTGCCAAGGTACGGGACACCATTATCCGACTATATAACCCTGGTTGGCAAAGCTGTCCTAATGCCCGCTCAAGCATAGGACACCATAATCAAATGTGGAACCACTTTCATAAGCCCATAGGGTGATTCATAACCTACGCTGGCAACGTAGTTTTGGACTTGGGTGATCGACCATCATCACTCGGTGCTAAATACTACTCCCAAAACATGCATATAGCTCATAACATACTTGTGGCATATCTGATGCCAAATCTGTGTGAAAAGCATAAAGACATATCTGATGTCATGCAATTCTCATATCATAAGTTATTGAATCTTAGAATAGCCATAATTTAAAACATACTTTTCTTTCTGAATTCATAACTTGAAGAATTAGGCATGCAATTTCATAAATACATAAGGTCATGTTATCTAAACATGTCAATTTTCACTTGAAAACATGCAAATTGAAGGAATCATGCTAGAAATTATCTTTAATGCATGGGCTTTTGAAATTAATTAAGGAACCTCAAATAAATCATAGATAAGTAATGAGAAACAATAAATTGAAGCTTTAAAACTGAACCCATAAGTTTTTTCCTAATTGGGTAAGAACCCTAATTTTCATAAATTCATAAATCAAAGTAAAAATTATGGGTTTTGGGCACAAGGGTGAAAGGAACCCATGTTAAATACCCACATACCTTATTGAAGCTAGCTTGATTAAAGATGAAAAGAAATGAAGGCTTGAACTTGGAGCTTGAGACTTGAAGCTTGAAGGAGTTCTTTTTCCTTTGGGAATAGAATTGCTTAGAATGAGAAGGGTTTAGGCTATTAGAATAAAACTCTACTAACAATGGTCAAAACGACCTCACTTAAGAGTTAAAAGGGTGGGTAATTACAAAAATACCCCTAGAATTTAAATGAAAAGCTGCAGGAAATTGTCGCCTCACGGGCTGCCTGATGGGCATCTTACCCATGACGGCCCATCAGACCCAGGCATTTGGTAAGCTCAGCTGAGGCAAGGGCTGCTGGAAGGTTCTGATGGAGAATTCTCATGGCCCGTCGCAACTGCGACGCCCATGGGGTCTGCCCGTTTGAGCATTGGGATCATTGGGAAAAAACTACTAGAGAATTTCGACATTGGGTTCCCAAGGGCCATCACATCCGCGACACCCGTCGTGACCGCCCATCGTCTGGGAGAAAAACTGGCTTAGAGCCACTGGTCATTTACCACGGGGTGTCCCACGGGCCGTTTGAGCTACAATGCCTGTGGCGCTACCTGTGGTGATCAACAATTGTAGCAGCAAAATTTTAGGATTTTGAGTTGGACAGCTGATTCAGATTCGGGGGTGTTACAATATCTCCCACTTGGTATCATTCGTCCTCGAATGAAGGTTAAACAAGGAAGACAGGAGAGATAACAGCCCAACTAAACAACAAAAAATAAAACTCAAGAGTAAACATGAAAACTGGGCTTTTCAACTTAAAACATGATTGGACTAACTTCGAAAAACATGAATGCATGCTAGGATCATAAGGAAAACTGATGGAATAAAAACGGAGGGACATACTAAGGAGGAAACTAATACCTCAAGCTAAAACAGGATCAAAAGGAAAGAGATGAGGGTACTTGGCTTTCATGGCTGCTTCTGCTTCCCAAGTAGCTCCCTCAACTAGCTGATTTCTTCAAAGAACCTTTATCGAAGCGACTTCTTTGTTTCTCAACCTCCAAATCTAAAAATCAATAATCTCCAGAGAACTTTCTCATAAGTAAGTCTATCCTTCAAACCCACATCCTCCAAAGGAACAATCAAGGTTGGATCACCAACACACTTCTTCAACAAGGAAATATGGAAAACCAAATGAACCGCTTCTAATTTTGTTGGCAAATCCAACTCATAGGCAACACTACCAAATAGCCTCAGAATCTGATAAGGACCTACATAGCAGGGACTAAGCTTCCCTTTTTTGCCAAATCTCATCACCTCCTTCATGGGTGACACTTTCAGAAATACCCAATCATCAACCTCAAACTCCAACTCTCTTCTCCTCACATTTGCATACGATTTTTGTCGACTCTGAGTGGTCTTCAACCTCTCCCTAATGACCTGAACTTTCTCCATAGTCTCATAAACCAAATCTGGACCAATCAGAGTTGTCTCACCTACCTCAAACCAACCAATAGGAGATCTACACCTCCGCCCATAAAGTGCCTCATAAGGAGCCATCGTGGATGCTAGAATGAAAGTTGTTGTTATAGGCAAACTCGATAAGAGGTAAGTGATCATCCCAATTACCTTTGAAATCAATCACACAAGCTCCCAACATATCCTCCAAAGTCTGAATAGTATGCTCTGCCTGGCCATCCATCTGAGGGTGAAAAGTTGTGCTAAGCTTAACCTGAGTACCAAGACCTCTCTGAAATGACTTTCAAAACTGGGATGTAAATTGAGTACCCCTATCAGAAATGATAGACAATGGAACACCATGCAATCTGACTATCTCCCGAATGTAGAGTCTGGCATAATCATCTGTTGAATCCGTAGTCTTGACAGACAAGAAGTGTGATGACTTAGTCATCTTGTCAACAATCACCCAAATCGAATCATGTTGCCTATAAGTACGAGGCAAACCAGTAATGAAGTCCATATTGATCGCTTCCCACTTCCAAGTAGGAAGATCAATATCCTGAATCATACCACCTGGTCGCTGATGTTCTACCTTCACTTGTTGACAGTTAGGGCACTTAGCCACAAAACCTGCTATGTCCCTCTTCATGCCATTCCACAAATAAACTTCTTATAGGTCACAGTATATCTTGGTGGCACCGGGGTGAATAGAATACCTGGAGCTATGAGCCTCTGTCAAAATTCGCTGTCTCAACCCATATATATCAGGAACACACAAGCGACCCTAATATTGAAGCACACCATCTTCCCCTTGGGAGAAAACCTCTACCCTTTACTGATAGATGGCACCCTTCAACTGGTGCAAAATAGGAGTATTGTCTTAATCCTCTTTCACTTCATCTACCAAAGATGATTCAGAACCATTCTGAACAATAACACCGCCTTCTGTCGAATACGTAAGGCGAACTCCTAACCAAGTAAGTCGATGAATATCTTTGGTCAATTCCTTCTTTCTTCCCTCTATCGAAGACACACTACCCATGGACAACCTACTAAGTGCGTCCGCCATGACATTAGCCTTACCTGAATGGTAAAGCACACTCATATCATAATCTTTAAGAAGCTCAAGCCATCTCTTTTGATGAAGATTCAATTCCTTTTGAGTGAACACATACTGAAGACTCTTATCATCAGTAAATATATCCACGTGAACATCATACAAGTAGTATCTCCAAATCTTCAAAGCAAAAACCACAGCCTCTAACTCAAGATCATGAGTGGGGTAGTTCTTCTCATTAATCTTAAGTTGTCTCAAAGCATAAGCAATCACCTTACCACGCTGCATCAACACACAACCCAAACCAATCCTAAAAGCATCACAATACACAACAAAATCATTTAGGCCCTCGGGTAGAGCCAACACTGGAGCTGTGGTCAATCTAGTCTTCAATTCCTGGAAGTTCTTCTCACATATATCCGACCACTGAAATTTAACCTTCTTCTAAGTCATTCGAGTCAAAGGGGCAGCAATGGAAGAAAACCTTTCCACAAATCTTCTGTAGTAACCTGCCAAACCCAAAAAGATTATCCGGCTGGTAAGTGGGTCTAGGCCAGTTCTTTACTGCCTCAATCTTTTGAGAATCAACTCGAATACCATCTCTAGTCACAATATGATCCAGAAAAGTAACAGACTGCATCCAAAACTCACACTTGCTAAACTTAGCAAATAATTGTCGATCTTTGAGAGTTCGCAACACAACTCTCAAATGGTATGCATGCTCCTCCTCACTCCGAGAATAGATAAGAATATCATCAATGAAAATAATCACAAACATATCCAAGTATTGTTTAAACACACGGTTCATCAAATCTATAAAGGCTGCTGGAGCATTCATTAGACCAAAAGACATAACCACAAATTCATAATGACCATATCGAGTTATGAAGGCTGTCTTCAAAATGTCACACTCTTTAACACGAAACTGATGATAACCGGATCTAAGGTCGATCTTGGAGAAGTAACTGGCACCTTGAAGTTGATCGAACAAGTCATAAATCCTAGGAATGGGATACTTATTCTTGATTGTGACCTTATTCAATTGGTGATAGTCGATACACATTCGGAGGGAACCATCTTTCTTTCGCACGAATAGGACTGGATCACCCCATGGAGAGATGCTGGGTTGAATCAATCCCTTATCAAGGAGGTCTTTCAACTGATCTTTCAATTCCTTAAGTTTCACGGGAGCCATTCTATAGGAAGGAATAGAGATAGGATTCGTATCTGGAAGAAGATCTATTCCAAAGTCGATCTCCTGCTCAGGAGGGACTCCGGTTAAATCCTCAGGAAACACTTCTGGAAACTCATTCACAATAGGAATTGACTGAAGAGATGGGGTTTTGGATTTTGTGTCCACAACCCAAACTATATGATAAACATAACCCTTAGAAATTAACTTCCTAGCCTTGAGATAAGTTATGAAACGACCCTTTGAGGATGGAGGACTACCTTGCCACTCTAAGACAGGTTCATTTGGGAATTTGAAACTGATAACTCGAGTACGACAATCAACCAAGGCATAACATGCATACAACCAATCCATACCAAGAATAACATCAAAATTGGTCATCTCCAACTCTACTAGATCCGCTGAAGTGACTCTATGAAGGACTGAGATAGGGCAATTTTGGTAGATTCTTTTGGCTAGGAATGACTCACCAATAGAAGTAGAAACACAAAAGGGTTCTAAGAGCTGATCAGGACTAATTTCAAATTTACAAGTAACATAAGGGGTCACAAAAGATAAGGAGGCACCGGAGTCCAATAAAGCATACACATCAAGAGAGAAGACTTGCAACATACCAGTAACAACGTCCGTCAAAATTTCCTAGTCCTGGCGTGAGGACATAGCATAAAGGCGGTTCTGGTGCTGACCACCAGAACTAAAAGCAGTGCCCTGTTAGCCCGATTGATCTCCTGGGGCTGCTGGGGCAGACTGAGTCCTGCCACCTCCCTGCCCCTTCTTAGCTGAAGGGAAATCCTTAATCTTGTGTCCAACCTGACCACACCCAAAGCATCCACTTGAACCAGCTAAACACTCATCAGGATGACTCTTACCACGCTTGTTGCAAGAAGGGTAAGGAGTCCCCTTTGCAACACTACCCTGTGAATAGGAACCAGATTCTCTACCAGTCAGATCATGATGAGGCCTGGGGGTCTGGGTAGGATCACTAGCTGAAGAATGAACGGGCCCTGATGATTTCTTCTGAAACGAAGAGCGACGTCTGCCTCCGTACCTATGATGGCCAAAACTTGAACCCTCTGATCTAACCCTCTTGTTCTCCCTTGCCATCTCCCTCAACTTGTCTCCCTCGATTTGTTGGGCATGAGTCATAAGTCAAGAAATATACGTGTAACCCAAAAGCATCATGGACCTACACTCTTTCTTTACCAAATCTGATACTCCATAAACATACTTACTCATCTCATCCCACGGGTCAGCCACAATGGAAGGAACATACCTAGAAAGCTGGGTGAACTTCAACCCGTACTCTTAAACTGTCATGGAACCTTGCCTCAAATTCACGAATTCTTTGGCCTTAGCTTGCCTCAACTCCCTCAGAAAAAACTGGTCAAGAAAGGCCTTCTCAAAACACTCCTAAGTCATAGGGACCACGTCCCTATCCCTAGCATCTTTTCATTGAATGAACCAAATATGAGCCACGTCCTTGAGTTGATAGGAAGCTAGCTCAAGACCCTCGACATCAACAACTTGCATCATACCGAAGATCTTCTTTACCTCATCAAAGAAATTTTATGGATCCTCACTAACTTTCGAACCCAGAACTTAGGTGGGTTCATGCGAATGAAATCTCAGACTCCGGCCGCTACTCCACCTTGAGGCTGGACCGGGATAGAAGCCTGTTGATTGTCCTGAGCGACCATAGTCTGGGCTAGCATATGAATAGCATTCCTGAACTCCACATTTGTGACCTCGGGGTCTGGAATTAGAGGATTAGCATTTCGGGCATTGGCCCGATAAGGCATAGCACGACGAGGAGGCATTATCTGAAACGCATAAAGAATGGATTAGAGGGTTAATAGAGTTAAACTCTATCGCACGATATTGATCAAGAAAAAAGTGAAGTTTTTCCTAAGACACCTCATAGATTCTCTCTCATAAGTGTGGCGTGCTTCACACACATGAAAGAGACTCTATTCAATGCGGCTTTCAGACACCCTAGGACTCTTAAACATGAGGCTCTGATACCAAGTTTGTCACGCCCCGAGGCTACCCCTAGGCTTAATACGAGACCCGGGACTACAAGTGTCCTAAGTTAACCCTTGGTCATAGCATACTCAGTAAAATTGTAAGGAAACATAGCGGAAGCATAAATAGAAAGCTAGGAAACCCAATATATACATGATAAAGTCAAGAAAGAACATAATCCGAATGAGAGACTCGAATATTGTCTATGTCCGAAAGCATCTAACTATCATCAAGAGTTGATGGGACAATACCCCAACTAACTCAAAAATCCAAAGAGAGAACATGAAAGTAACCAACATAACTAAGGTCCCCGAATAATGAAGACACACCAACCAAAGCTGGGACACCGTCTAATCTCTAGCCACGAACCAGAGGGAAGGAACTTGAAGCTGCATTATCAAGAGAATGCAGCGCAAAATATGGGTCAGTATTATAGGATGTACTGAATATGTGAGACATGCATAAATATGATAAAAATATACTTAAAACGTAATTAAAACTGAGTTCATGCATAAGAAAGTATCGTAAATAAATCTCATAGTTTAAAGCTTAAAACATGAAATAGAAAAGCATAAGTCTTAAATCTTCATACGGGAGTTTCTTATAACCGACAATAGACCATGTGAGCTACATGAAATCTAACTACATAACCCTAGTTAGCAAAGCTGCCTCGAACCCTGCCAAGGTATGGGACACCATTATCTAACTATATAACTCTAGTTGGCAAAGTTGTCCTAATGCCCGCTCAAGCACAGGACACCATAATCAAATGTGGAACCATTTTCATAATCCCATAGGGAGATTCATAACCTACGCTACCAACGTAGTTTTGGACTTGGGTGATCGATCCTTATCGCTCGGTGCTAAATACTACTCCCAAAATATGCATATAGCTCATAACTTACTTGTGGCATATCTGATGCCAAATCTGTGTGAAAAGCATAAAGATATATCTGATGTCATGCAATTCTAATATCATAAGTTCTTGAATCTTAGAATAGTCATAATGCAAAATATACTTTTCTTTCTGAATTCATAACTTGAAGAATTAGGCATGCAATTTCATAAATACATAAGGTCATATTATCTAAACATACCAATTTTCACTTGAAAACATGCAAATTGAAAGAATCATACTAGAAATCATCTTTAATGCATGGGCTTTTGAAATCAATTAAGGAACTTCAAATAAATCATAGATAAGTAATGAGAAACCATGAATTGAAGTTTAAAACTGAACCCATAAGTTTTTCCCAAATTGGGTAAGAACCTTAATTTCATAAATTCATAAATCAAAGTAAAAATTATGGGTTTGGGGCACAAGGGTGAAAGGAACCCATGTTGAATATCCACATACCTTATTAAAGCTAGCTTGATCAAAGATGAAAGGAAATGGAGGCTTAAACTTGGAGCTTGACACTTGAAGCTTGAAGGAGTTCTTTCTCCTTTGGAAATAGAATTGCTTAGAATGAGAAGAGTTTAGGCTATTAGGGAATAAAACCCTACTAAAAATGGTCAAAACGACCTCACTTAGGAGTTAAAAGGGTGGGTAATTACAAAAATACCCCTGGAATTTAAAATGAAAAGCTGCATGAAACTGTCGCCTCACGGTCTGCCTGACGAGCGTCGTACCCACGATGGCCCATCGGACCCAGGCATTTGGTAAGCTCAGCTGAAGCAAGGGCTGCTGGAAGGTTCTGATAGCAAATTTCCATGGCCCGTCGCAACTGCGACTCCCGTGGGGTCTGCCCATCAGAGCACTGGGATCATTGGGAAAAACTACTAGAGAATTTAGACGGCGGGTTCCCACGGGCCATCGCATCCGCGACGCCCGTCGTGACTGCCCGTCGGCTGGGAGGAAAACTGGCTTAGAGCCACTGGTCGTTTACCATGGGGCATCCCACGGGCCGTCTGAGCTACGATGCTCGTGGCACTGCCCGTGGTGATCAACAGTTGTAGTAGTAGAATTTCAGGATTTTGTGTTGGACAGATGATTCGGATTTCGGAGTGATACATTTACTATCAACATTCCTTTTTCTTTATGGCACCTTGCCTTCTTGACATTTCTTCAATGCATTTATTTTGTCCGTTGGGAGTAATTTATTTTGTCCGTTGGGAGTAATTTATTTTGGACTATAAATATTGTCCTTAGTGCACATGGTAAAATACAGTGAAAAAACATTGAGAAAATTATTTTACTTTTTCTTCACTTCCTTCAACAACATTGAGAAAATTATTTTACTTTTGCTTCACTTCTTTCGATTTTGTTGGGTGTATACTAGAATATAAAGCTTTGTTGTTCCTGCTTCTAGTTTATACTAGAAGAGCTTGTTAAATCCTGGAGGATACACCTTACTGCTGAAATATCCTTAAGGACAGTGTTATATACGCCTCAAGCTTTTGAGAAGATTTCATTATTTCCGTGAATGTACAATAAGATTTTCAACAAAAAGAAATTAAATGTGATCAAAATTTTTAGTGGGGAAAAAGAAAAAATTCTACTTAGTCTTAGAGAAAAAGTTATGCATGGAAAGAAAAAAAATTGAGAAGCAAAATATGAAAGTCTTTAAAAATAGTATTATGACTTTCAAATTAATTAAAATCTTTATTTGATTTAAGTAAGAAATCATAATATTTAACACTTCTAAATCAATTAGAATTTTACCTATAAAAATAAAAATTCTACAATTTTATTTAAGTAATATTTTGAACAAATCTTACCAGAAACATAACTTCTTCTAATTCGACGTTTTCTTCTTATTGTGATTTTAATTCAAATTATCTTCTTGCATTCATTATCATCATCATTTTTGTCTTTCTTTATTTCTTTTAGTTAATAAATTTAAAAATTATATATGAGTTATATATAATCAATAATTGATAATGGATTCTTTCTTTTGACAATTTCTCATATTTCTCTTTCAATTGAAAATTTCTGATAAAATAATTGGACAAAACAAGCATATTGCCAGAGAATGAAGTAGCCAAAACATCAAACATTTATCTTTTGTAAATTATTTTTAAAAAAAGTTTTGTACTTTATGATATAACATACACACAATAAATTAATTTTTTTTATATATATTTATTATTAATTAACGCGATATACACACGCAAAGAGCGTATACTAAGCTAGTATCTATACTATATTAAAAGTGTGAAGCACCTTATAATGTGATTTGAACTTTTTGCCCTTCATTAAAAGTCTTTGCTTTAGACAAAATTATCTTTTTACTATTTTTTAAATAATTATTATTTTGATTATTAAAATATAATAATTAAATTTTAAAATTTAAATATGTATAGTAAATGTCTTAAATGTCACAATTTTCTTTGAGGTAAAACTTTAGAGATTTGCCTAGCATACAAGTGAAAAGCACGACTTTAATGTTATTTAGGTTTAGGGTTAGTTTTAGGATTTGTTTTTTTTTTTTACCAAAATTACTTATACAATAGGAAAAGAAGACCCAACTATTAATTAATGTCACGGTTAAAGTCTTTAAGTTCCATGTTTGTAGGTAACTAATATCATAAAATTAAGTTAAAAAATAAAATACTATCATAAATAATTTGATACTATAATTGACTTTTACTTTTCGAAAAAAAAAATAATCTTCCATATTTAGGTAATCCCTTTCTTGGATGAAAAGGTTTTCGGCTTCTATAAATTAAGGATTCTTTCCTTTCCACAACAACATAATAAAATTCACAATGTATTGCTCGAACGAAATCTTATTTAGGGATTTCCCCAATAGTTTTATATTTTTATTTTATCAGTCATATGTACGTAGGTCAATTGACCAAATCAATTTAATATATTATGAGTTTTTTTTTTGTAATTTCTCTTTGTTATCATCGTTCAAGGTTTCTTTGTAGGCTTTTGGGCGATGCTCTTTTATTTCGATTCCAACGACATGCTCATAATTTGAGTTCAATAGTATTCTAATGGTATATCAAAAGTTTATTAATTTATTGCCCAATCTGTAGAAGTAGGTTATGCAATATCTATAAAATCTAATTTCTCTTATCATCTATTGTATTATTCATTATTTTTCTTATTGGGTCTGGGCATATATATTCAGATTAGTATTATTTATAACTATACATTGATTATATGATTATTGATTATCGTATAATTTTCTTTTATTTTTCAAAGTACGTAATTCATTGATTATTTATTGTCAATATTATCAACTTTCACGTAATTTTTAGATTTGTTTGCACATGATTTAATTTGTTTAGGAAGCACAATTTAAAAGTGCAGATAGAACTAATCTTGAAAAGAGTTTGCAAGGACATGAAAATAAGTCCAAGCTCTGCTTTTTTCAGGGTTCAAGATTTTATATATTTTTATATTAATTGGTGGCTTGGTGTGATGCATACGTGCAACGCACGTACACTAACAAAATTTGACTCAATCTTCAATCTTCATGCACTTAACAAAATTTTGATGGCTTTTTTGTATAAAGATGTGATTAAATCATATTGTTCTAATATCTCAATTATTGTATTATTTTATTGTAATTTCTATTCTGCTACTATCTGTTATTTTTCTATTTAATACAGGTAGTAGATGAATGTTCGGTCGGGTTTTGAGGAATTTTTGTGAAAAGGTTAGGTTTAATCTTATAGTTCTGATATTTTTATTATCATATTGTTTTATGGTAGATAAATGTTCGATCGGGCTTTCAGGAGTTTAGGTGCAAAGGTTAGGTTTAATCGTATTGTTCTAATATCTCGATTATCGTATTATTTTGTTGCAGTTTCTGTTCTGTTGCTATCTTCTATTTTTACTACTTAATAAGGGTGGTAGATGAATGTTTGGTCGGGCTTTAAGAAATTTTTGTGTAAAAATTAGGTTTAATCGTATTGTTATGATATTTCAATTGTCATATTATTTTATTATAATTTTTATTATGTTACTATCTGTTATTTTTAATTTTATATATTTTATATTGATTGATGATTTGACATGATGTACATGTGCAACGCACATACACTAAACTAGTTATATTAAAAGTGTGAAGGACCTTATAATGTAATTTGAACCATTTGTCATTCATTAAAAGACTCCACAAAAGATAAATTATATTTTCACTTATTTTCTATAATTATTATTTTATTATATTTATAATATTAAATATTGACTATAATAAAAATATGAAAAGTTTAGAACTCTTTATATATCGAGAAAAAAATACCAAAATAGAAGAAATTCTTGATGTATATTTCTTGAATCTTGTTACTATTTCTCTTTCTCAGCTTTTAGTGCGTATTTTTTCGTGAATGCCTTTGTAGTCGTTGCACTATAGTGGACATTACACTATAGTGGACATTATTTTTGGGATTAGAATGCCATTTATTGTTAATTTATGAATAATACTTCGCTTGTTCTGTATTAGATCTTCATGAAGTTGGTTTTGAATTTTTGGCTTTATTAGATTTTTTAACAAGAGTATTTAACCTTTATGTGCTACAATAATCACAAGTATTTATGAACTTCAAATTATGTCTTTAATTGAGTGGCAAAAGCTCAAGGGTCAATTTTTGGTGAAAAAGTGTCCTCAATTAATTTCTGAATGAACAATCAAAACTTATGCAACAAGAAAAACTTTTTGGCCTTCATTAAAAGACTTTATAATAGACAAAATTATCATTTATTATTTTTTTCAAATAATTATTATTTAATTATTATTCTAATATTTAGAATTTTGAAAATTATTTAAAGTTATACCTATTAAATCTTACTTATCTTCTATACTATTCTAAAAGTAGGAAGCTCTTAAGTTGAAAAGTTGAATTACTAAAATATCCATTAAATATTGAACGATCATTTTACCTTTCACTTAAACACTTTTTTTATTAATAATTTTGTAAAAAAAGAAAAAAAAAATTATCTACTCCTTTTATTATACACAATTGTGGTCTCTTCACATTTCAACTTTATTTATTCCGTAATAGATAAGACCATTAATATTATTTTAAAAGTTTAAATACATTATCCGATTGAATGACCCAAATTAAAGGAGAGAGACATGAAAGAAAAAGAAAGATGTCAATTTTCAAGACCTTCTATTTCAGAAAATTTATTTTTAAAAACTCTCGTCTCTTCATTTTCTTATATTGAAGAAAGATGGCCTTGCAAATTATCAATAAAGACACCGGATATGATCACTAATGCACATATTGATAGCAATGAATATTTGAGGTAGCAACTTTCTTTGTTCCTTTTCCACTAACTATTCATGTTCTTTTTCATATTTTTCAAGAATTTTACTTTTATTCAATATTTTATTATGTTAAACTCCATAGTCTTTCTTCTAAATACTATAAAGGAGCTGGTAATCAAAATTATGACTTCAAGAACTTAAATGACCGGGGCTGGGTTGCTAGCTATATAATTGATTTTTGTTCTTTATAAAGTAGTAGGAATAATCGAATTTTCCTTAAGTCTTTTCTTCGTACAGTGTTCACAGAAAAGATAATTACTGATATATTCAGTGTTATTTCTTTCAAATCATCGGTAACTCTAAGAATCGAAAGTTAAAAAATCAAAAATATTAATTGAGATACAACAATGAATTTTTGTATGCTAAAAAATTTATATTAAACCCAAACACTTTGGAATATGTACATAGTTTAGGTGATAATTTTTTTTGCCACAAGTAAAGTAATAATTGATGCTACGTATACACGTGTAAAGCACGTGTCCCCAAAACTAGTTTGTAATATGTAAGAACTCATTTTTACCTATATAAATCTTACTTAAATTATGGTAAGCAAAATAAATAAATAAAAGAACTAAAATATTAAAGAAAGAGGTTCATGTTTTCTAAAATAACTTTTTAACCTTCCTATATGAAATTCTTCTAATTTAGATAGATATAACATTTATTTTAACGTTAATTATTTTTATATATATAATTTTATTCATTAATGTGAAACACACGTGCAAAAAACATAACACTAAACTAGTTTCCTAAGAAAAGTGTACATCGATTGAAGTTTCATTGAATAAACTTTGCCAAAATTAAGAAAAGTGTATATCAATTAAAATTTCATTGAATAAACTTTGCCATGACTTTCTGTTGGAAAGACAATGACACGTGACCCTTCTACTTTTTAGACTCAAATCACTTGTTGATAAAATGCTAATCGTTCCCGTTTCTCTTCAATCCAGTGAATTTTATTTTTAATTTTTCACTGAATTTCCTAAGATTTGCATTAAAAAATTACACTTTAGAATAAAATATTCTCTACTATAATTGACTCGTTCGATTAAAGATGAAGGTGAAGAGAAAGAGTCAAATTCCATTGAGATTTTTTTTTGATTTTTTGCCTTTACCTCTAATTGAGCTTCAACATAAGGATAATGATCACTGTTTTAATAAATAAATTACCTCCAATTGAGCTTCAACATAAGGATAATGATCACCGTTTTAATAAATAAATTTAAACTATTTTTGCCAAATAATTTAAATAGATGATGTTTTTCGTTTGCTAACAGTAAAAATGAACAATCAATAAATATAATTGGTGATAAAATAGAAGCATAACAATAGTATGGACGTAAAGTATTTCATATTTCCTCCATTTCAAAATCATTTTTTTTTATGTGTGACATACTTTTTTAAAAAGTTAATTAAAGATATTAATCAAAAAGTAATTTATCGATATAATATTTTTGTACTTATTATAATTCATGTCCTGAAAAAAACTTCCTCCTTAATAGTAATATACTCCTAGAAAATGAAAAATAATTGAATCTTTCTCAAAAAGAAAAATATGTGCTAATATAGTTGAAAATCCGAGTAAGGTAGTTTTGTTTTGTTTTTTTAAAATAATTAATGTACATTTTTATAATTTAAAATTCTTATTCATTTTCTCATTCATTTACTTTTATATTTGTATTTATATTATATAATAAGAGGGAGTTTACATGGTTGAAGCAGGCACGAGGTCAACATGTTTGCTTCAGCATCTATGGGTCTTTTGATCATTTTTTGTTAATTTATTATTTTTTAAAATTATTATATATTTAAAAAATTACGTAAAAAATAAATTACAATAATTAACAATTTAAAATATTTGAAAGACATAAAAAATTTGGTTGATAGTGAAAATTCTATCAATGCCACATAAATTTAGACAGGGGAAGTAACATATATTATTTGAAAATGACGTAAAAAGTATTATAAATTATAATAATTAATAATTTAAAATATTTAAAACACATATAAAAATTTAGTTGACTCTCCAAATTCTATGAATAACGTATAAATTGAAGCAAGAAGAATAAATTCAAATGCCCCAACGTTCACTCCCAAGTCAACTTTTCCATGGATTCTGAAACATCCATCGCTCCGCTTCTCCGATGAGATTGAGATTGGGCTTTCGCTCCTGCTTCAAATCTCACCATCCCCAAATTCAGCTTCGCTCAAGTCTATTTTCAATTCCTTGTTGTTTTTGCTCTCTAAAGTTAATTCAATGGCTGGAAATCAAGATGCGACTCCTCCCTCCGATGATCCTCCGCCGTTTGATCCCACGCAACCTTCGAATCCGGTATCTTACCCTCTGAAAACGCTGGAAAAAATGGAGTTTACATGGTTGAAGCAGGCACGAGGTCAACGTGTCTGCTTCAGCATTTATGAGTATTTTGATCATTTTTTGTTAATTTTTCTATTTTAATTTATTTGTATTATTTTTAAAAATTATTATATATTTAAAAAATTACATAAAAAATAAATCACAATAATTAACAATTTAAAATACGGAAAAGGGCCAAAAATACCCTTGAACTATTTGAAATAGAGCAAATATACCCTTCGTTTTATTTTGGGCTCAAAAATACCCTTGCGTTAATATTTTGGACCACAAATGCTCTCCAACTTAACACCCTATTTTCTGTGATGATTTGGCAGCTACGTGGCCGTCCAACTAGGACAAGGCCGCTCCACATGGCTGCCACCTAGGATCCCATTAAATTATGAAAAGGGGCCAAAAATACCCTCGAACTATTTGAAATAGAGCAAATATACCCTCCATTTCATTTTGGGCTCAAAAATACCCTTGCCATTAATATTTTGGATCACAAATACCCTCTAACTTAACACCTTATTTTCTGTGATGATTTGGAAGCCACAAGGCCGTCCAATTAGGACAAGGCCACTCAACATAGCTGCCACCTAGGATCCCATTAAATTCAATAGTCTGACATATTCTTTCAATGATCCGACCCACTCTCAATTAAAAGCTATACTAAATGTAACCCACTTCATTTGATAAAAGACTTCAAACAAATCTGATATGGGCATAAAAATGAATTCTTGCAAGTTATTAGTAGTTAGCATGCCATTAAAATAGAAAAAATGTAATTTAGCGACTATATCGGCATCTACATTGAAGGCTATTCTTTTTTTAAAGGATAACTATTATTTATAAACTAAGGTAGAGCATACATCGAAAATACATCTTCACTGTCAGTGATAAGTACCTTACTAAATGCTACAAAGGAATTAAGAAGATGACCCACAAAATTGTACTCATTGTTGAGAAAAGAGATATGAAGAAGCAAGAAACAAAAACAGATCAAATGGATAATTTGGTGAGCTTGTTGTTGGAGGGTGATAATTTACTTGCTGAATTATTTATTGGTTAAGTTTAAATTTTGTGCACCTTTTAGATTTAAATTTTATACACGAATAATATACAATTTTTCCTAATGAATGATATGGAAGCTCGCTGCTCATATCAAATTTGTTTGAAATCTTTCATCAAATGAAACGGGTTAGGTTTAGTGTAGCTTTTAATTAGGAGTGGATCGGATCATTGAAAGAATGGGTCAGACTATTAAATTTAATGGGATCCTAAGTGGCAGCTATGTGTAGTGACTTTATCCTAGTTGGATGGCCTCGTGGCTGTCAAATGATCATAGAAAATAGAGTGTTAAGTTGGAGGGTATTTGTAGTCCAAAATGTTAATCTTAAGGGTATTTTTGAGCCCAAAATAAAACGGAGGGTATATTTGCTCTATTTCAAATAGTTCGAGGGTATTTTTGGCCCTTTTTCATAAATTTAATGAGATCCTAGGTGGCAGCCATGTGGAGTGGCCTTGTCCTAATTGGACGACCACGTGACTGCCAAATCATTACAGAAAATGGAGTGTTAAGTTGGAGGATATTTGTGGTCCAAAATGTTAACGACAAGTATATTTTTGAGCCCAAAATAAAATGGAGAGTATATTTGCTCTATTTGATATAATTCGAGAGTATTTTTGATCCTTTTTCGTTTAAAATATTTGAAACACATAACAAAATTTGGTTGATTGTGAAAATTCTATCAATGCCACATAAATTAGAACAGAGAAAGAAAATAAATTATTTTAAAATAACATAAAAAAATATTATAAATTATAATAATTAATAATTTAAAATATTTAAAATATATATAAAAATTTAGTTGACTGTCCGAATTTCATGAACAACTTATAAATCGAAGCACGAAGAATAAATTCAAATATCCCAACGTTCACTCCCAAGTCAACTTTTCCATGGATTCTGAAACATCCATCGCTCCACTTCTCCGATGAGATTGAGATTGGGCTTTCGCTCCTACTTCAAATCTCACCATCCCCAAACCCTAGCTTCGCTCAAGTCTATTCACAATTCCTCGTTGTTTTTGCTCTCTAAAGTTAATTCAATGGCCGGAAATCAAGATACGACTCCTCCCTCCGATGATCCTCCGCCGTTTGATCCGACGCAACCTTCGAATCCAGTATCTTACCCTCTGAAAACGCTGGAAGAACTTGAGTCGAGATCCTATTTCGATTCTTTTCACTTGCCGTTCAATAAGGCCTCTGTGAAGCTGCCGCCTTACGCCGCCAATGAACTACCGAAACGGCCTAGGCTTCTGGTGTGCCACGACATGGCTGGAGGATACCTTGACGATAAGTGGATACAAGGAGGAAACAATCCTGATGCTTATTCTATATGGCATTGGTATTTAATTGATGTATTCGTCTATTTCTCCCATTCCTTGGTTACTCTGCCGCCTCCCTGTTGGACTAACACTGCTCACAAGTATGGAGTAAAGGTATCAGAGTAAACAATCCCCTTCCGTTATGTTTTTTTTTCTCTTCTCGTTTCACACTTTTGATCTGCTTTGGGATACGTTCACTATCTTTCTGAAGACCAGACGACTCTTATCTTTAATTTGCTGTGACTACGTAGTCATCCATATGAATTTCATCTTGAAAATGTTGAAGGATATTTGTGACTCGTGAGCAGAACAATGAGTATCTGTCCGACTTGAAATAATGCAAAATTTAGGCTCTTAAGTACAAGGACTTGTACTTGTTGGTCTTATTGGAGTACAATAGGATGGATGCTTAAATATGGATATAGGAGCTCTTTTTTTTTTCGACCTTAAAAGTAAAAATACTAAGCTTAGTTCTTTACTTCTCCAATTATGTTGAATGAAACCTTAATAGAGCGAAATAGAAACAAATGATTCGTACACAACCTCAGCTAATTTGGGATTGAGTTGTAGTTGATCCATTTACTAATTTCTCCAATTATGTTGAGTTATTTATCTACTCTTCGAACTGGCTGGTCTCTTCCTCCTTGTCCATTGAGCTTAATTTTCATTTATTGTAATTTGTAAGGTATTGGGAACTTTTATCATGGAGTGGGATGAAGGGAAACTTCTTGCCAACAAATTACTGTCATCAAAGAACTCAGCTCAGATGTATGCAGAGCGGTTAAGTGAGCTTGCTGCTGCCTTAGGCTTTGATGGATGGCTGGTAAGCAATTGATTCTGAAGTCTGATAGGCCTTCAGTCCCTTCACCTTTCTTCTTCTTCTCTTACATTTCCTAATCACGAAACTTGATGCCATATCTTTACATTCATAGCATGAAATTTCCTGATTGCCTTGAAAAGTGATTTTTTATAATAATCCTCCTTTGTTGTCCTTTCTGGAACAGTAGTCTAGAGAAAAATTAGTTTTCTGGCCAGTAACATATTTGGAAATTGAAGAATAGGACAAATTTCTACAAAGTAAAAATCCTTGAGAGTATTTGTTGTTTGTGAAATAAGGAAGTATAGTCATACAGTCCTATCTGCTTTCCAGTAAAAAATCATCAAGTAATGAGTTTATTATGTTTTAGTTCTTTGCATAACTATGTCTTATACCAGAATCCTTTTTTTTTCTTTTTCAAATATCTTGCTTTCAGGTCAATATGGAAGTTTCCATGGATGTCGGGCAAATTCCTAACCTGAAAGAATTTGTCAGCCACTTAACTCAGTCCATGCATTCCCTTGTCCCTGGATCTTTGGTCATATGGTAATATCATGAAAGAAAACCTCTCTTCAAAGTTAAAAGCAGCATAGTGGTTCTTTCTTTCTGCTCCTGGATCTTTGGTCCTATGGTAATATCATGAAATAAACCATCTCTTCAGAGTGAAAAACAGCATAATTATGTTTTCTTATGGTGATGCTACAGGTATGATAGCGTCACAATTGATGGGAACCTTAGCTGGCAAGATCAACTAAATGAAAAAAATAAGCCTTTTTTTGATATATCTGATGGTATATTTGTAAACTACACTTGGCGGGTACTTTCTCCTAGTTCTTAGTTCTCTTTTTTCAGGTTAATAATAATAATTGCTAAGCCTGTTTTCTTGTATTACTTATAGGAGAATTATCCTAAGCATTCAGCTGAGGTTGCCGGTGACAGGAAGTTCGATGTTTACATGGGAATTGATGTCTTTGGAAGAAATACTTATGGTGGTGGACAATGGACGGTGAGTTTGTAGACCAAGTATGGGAAATAAAAAATGTCATACCTCATCCTCTATGCTCATTTATTAGTGCTAAATACATAATCCATATCATCGTTCTCTCATTTGTCTGTTTGGATCTTTATTAGTGAGAAGTCCTTCCTTGTATGTTTCTTTGATTATTCAAGGATAGAGGATAGAGGCCTGTTACTCTATTTATCAATATAGATTAATGAAATATCTGATATTCAACCTAACAGTGTCTGTTAACCAGAATGTTACCTCTACTATGAGTGTAACAGTTATGCATTTTCTTTTTCAGTTAGCTAGGTTCTTACCATAGACTATAACTGGGACCAGATGTAACAATGCTGTGAGTAGGCAATTAAGAATTGTTAAACCTCAAATAATCATCAACCTTCTATATTACAGCATAATTCATAATTGACTACATCAATCTTACTCATCATTCTAACACAAGTAGTGGACTCACCAAGTTCTATGATTTTAATGAACTTCCAAAAGATTACATGTTAAAGTGTCTATCATGTGAGTTTTCTTGAAAGATTCTCATCACATTTTCATCTATTTCCCAAAGCATCTTTGTTGTGGATGCGTTGAAGCAATTAAATTAAGTATTTAATTATATTTTTATGAGGTGTCTTTATTATTCTTGAATAGGATTTATGTCTCATAGTTTCATAAGGACTAGGTTTAGTTATAGTTATTAGTTTAGAATAGAATTTATGTTTCCTACTTGCATAAGAGTTACACTTCCTATTGCTGTAATAATACTCCTATTTAAAGGGGTTTTGGAGGAATAAATAACTAAGTCGTAGTTTAACAAAAAACAATAGATTGGAGTTCTCTCTTCCATCGAACTCTAAGGTTTCAGCCTCCCTTTAACGAGTTTATGTATCGTCCTGTGACTCGATCCTAACAATTTGGTACTGTATCGTCCTGTGACTCGATCCTAACAATTTGGTACAGAGCCTAACACAATGAGCGATGATATCAATTCCAGATTCCAGGAAGAATGTGCGATTATAGTAACACTAATAAACTCTAAAATTGTTGCGATGGAACAACGCCTCGGCGAAAGAATTGTTCAAGTCATCCAAGAACAATTGTCTAGCTTAGGAATTGGCTCCACAAAATCAGCAACCCACGGAACTGAGTCGAGTAGCGCCCCGATGGCCGACAAATCAACAACTCTTGCTACTAAAGGCAATATACCGCTTATTCAACTGGTTGATCAGAATCATCTAACAAGTGGTAATTCCCATTCGACAGTACCAAGGTATACAAAGATGGATTTTCCTACTTATAATGACACCAACAACACATTAATTTGGGCACATCGTTGTGAACAATTTTTTGAAAAACAACATACAACGGATGCGAAAAAGGTTGGAGTGGTTGGGTTTCACACGTTGGGAGAAACACAATTATGGTATTATCGGCTTAAACGAGCAAAGGGACCAATGAGTTGGGAAGAATTTCAGAAACGTTGTTTTCCAGCGATTTGGACCTCCTGAAAGTAGCAACCCGGTGGGTGAATTAGTCATACTTCGACAAACTGGTACAATTGAAATTTATCAACGTCAGTTTCAAGAAAAGTTGGCTAGGGTTGGAATTGGATGATTCAGTTGACACTATTCCAGAAGTTCAGGATGACTGCACTGAAATTCGAGCTTGAGGACAAGCTCTTTCAACGTGAGGGGAGTAATGTTATGGATGCGTTGAAGCAATTAAATTAAGTATTTAATTACATTTTTATTAGCTGTCTTTATTATTCTTGAATAGGATTTATGTCTCAAAGTTTCATAAGGACTAGGTTTAGTTATAGTTATTAGTTTAGAATAGGATTTATGTTTCCTACTTGCATAAGAGCTACACTTCCTATTGCTGTAATAATACTCCTATTTAAAGGGGTTTTGGAGGAATAAATCAGTAAGTCGTAGTTTAACAAAAAAACAAGAGTTGGAGCTCTCTCTTCCATTGAACTCTAAGGTTTCAGCCTCCCTTTAACGAGCTGAATTTATATATCGTCCTGTGACTCGATCCTTCTATAAAGATCCTAACAATCTTTGAATCCTTTCCTAAAGTTGGGAGACCTTTCCTTCAGGGTTTCCTTTTTGTCCTTTTATTATATCGTCTCTAAACTTTCGTATTTTTCACAGAAAAGTGGATCCTGTCTGCTTACACAAGCAGAAAAATGTGTGTATATATATAATGTGTGTTTTATGCGCTACAATGGACAAAGTGGAATTGCCATTTATATGTGAGTTCCAGTTTCAACCAGTTCAGTCACTTAACAATATGTGCCAGTTTCAAGTTTGTTAGAGAACACTTGCATTGTCTGATTGTTTAGAACTTCTTTTAGCCATTTTGGGATCTTTATACAATAGTTCCTGAAGGAGGATGCTAATTCACGGATGTAAGGTTTTATTTTCAGTGTCTTCCTTAGCAAGTAGTTAGTTTGGGCAGTTGGCAGTAAAACACATTTAATTGTTAAAAGCTTACTCCAGATCACTAGTTTAACCTGTTGTATAGGTTGTGTTTCCACTTTTGTTTTCTTGAACCACCTGTTAAAAGAACTACCCACTTGTAAAATTATCTGATTCTGTCTTTTTTATGCAGACAAATTTGGCACTCAATGTGATTAAGATGGATAATGTGTCAGCTGCCATATTTGCTCCTGGATGGGTGTATGAGACAAAACAGCTACCTGACTTTCAGACTGCACAGAACCGGTCTTGCACTGCCTGCCATAATATCTCTTAAATGTTTTACTCTAAAAGAATGTGTATACTGATTTCCACTAAAGATTACTCTTCAGATTATTGTTAAAGATTCACAATATTTCCATATCCTAATTTCCAGGGTTTATTTCTTTTCATGTAGCGACCGCCCTCTCCACCATTTGGATATTCTCATGTTTTTATTTTTTTCAATTTTTTTTAGTTATTTGAAAAAAGCAAATTTCCTTTTCTTTGTTTGGTCTTCCCTTGGCAAATGATAGACCACCCTGCCAGCAATGTGGAAGATGAGGTCCACTAGATTAAATTGCTAAGGCAAAAATGGAAGTCTCTCCATTTCTTAATAATTTTAAGTAACTAAGCTGAGAATGAAAGTCTCTTCATCTAAATCTATATGAAATATATTACCTTAAAACGTCTCAGAAAGTTTTATGCACTTCCAAAATGATACTACTATATAGAAGTTACATTCAAGTAATTTAGAGTTTCTTGCCATGAAGGATGCTTCCCTATTGAACTAAATTTTCAACAGCTAAATTCAATATTTTCCTTCTATTACTACGCTATCATACGCAATTGAAATTGATTTCTTAGTCTTTGTTTCCAATCAAACTATGTCACATAAAATGGGACAGTCTGAGTAGATTTTATGCAACTTCATGAATGTATGTCTCAATGCTGTGTTGAATATCTTGTCAGATTTTGTATATACTGCTGGATTATCATATCTGCAATTGATTACACCGCCCTGTTTTGGTAATCGAAAAGTAGTAGTATATGCTTTCTGTTAACCATATCATAATTAAATGCTTTAACATGCAGTTGGTGGGCACTTGTAGAAAGATCATGGGATATTTCACAAAATTACCCCCAAACTCTTCCATTTTACTCAAATTTTGATCAGGTATGGCCTGAGCTTGTTTCTTTTTCATAACCTTGTTCTGTGTTTCCTTCTTCATTTTACAAAATAAAATGCAGATTTATTGCTTGTATCTTCTTCCTATCAATGCCAAGGTGGGTTGGCTCTGTATGATCCTTATCTGAAGTACTAGTTATGTTTAAACTTTTTGTTGAATAGTTCACTTAGAGAAGGCAACCTGTATGCTTAGCAACTCTTGTACTTTTATTAGAAACATGTTTAACCTGAATTTCAAGAAGCAAATAATGATGGTTCAAGAGTGAAAAGAAGAGTCTAGGCCATTACTGATGGTTCCTGCAGGGTGGAGAGGGAAGGAATTAAGTATGTCATCGTATTTTAATCAATTCGCTTAGCAACAGATAAAATCATGTTCAAATGGTCCAGTGTGAAACTTCAAGCTGAAGACGCCATGAAATGCATAGGCAGAAAGGTGTAACTTAATTACAAGGGGCATCTGATAAAATTGTCAAAGTACTGAAAATTAAAGGGAGATACAAGCAATTCCCAAAACCCAAAAGGGTCCCCATCTTGGTCCAAAGGTGCTTCTATGACTGTTTATGAATAACAGGGGGAAGGCTGAGGCTATCAAAATGATTTCTAATTCAAAAAGTCTATGAGGTGGTAAATGCCCATTAACATCCATGTTATCATCATCAGGGTCGTGGTTACCAGTTTTCTGTCGATGGAAAGCAAATATCACAGACTCCTTGGAACAACATTTCTTCCCAAAGCTTTCAGGTGTCTTCTGGTATCCGGATTTTTTTTCGAGCTTATTTGTTATTAAATGCAGTAATAGTATAGCATTTGTCAGGAGTTCCAATTTTCGAGAAATTTTCTGTTTAATGTAGTTGTCCTCTGAGATTTAGAACAAAACACTGAACTCCAATTTTTACAGGTTACAATCATTACAGACAATTTCATTAATTTGTCTGGTGTACAGTTACTACAGCTAATATGTATGTTCATATCGTCTCATTTACTTTCTAGTTTTGCATAATGTCGCTGTTATCGTCAAAAGACGTTTCTGTAACCTTGTTTCTGCTTATTTGGACATCACAGTTTCCCATAGTGAATGGTGTCTCCGAGATGTTCGCTTGGAGTACTTCTGCTAGGCTAGAAAATGTCCATGCAATTAGACACAATATAGTGGAGATACAGACTGTGTTTCATTAATTTCTGAAAGCCTTTTTCGGAGACATGTTATTCATATCTTCCACATGTCATTAGTGTCAGCAAATTCAGTTTCACGGTGATGTCTTGAACTATATGATTTGCTCTTCCGATTAATATTTTGAAAGATTATAAGTTTGAATCGAGTGTAAGTGACTAGAACTGATAACACAGCTGATATTTCTTTGCTGTTATTCTCTACTTGAATTTGCCTTCACCTTGTGAAATATCATCCTTGAGTTTTGTTTGCGAAAATTCTTCTTTAACACAACACGAAGTAAAATAATTGAATATCTGATAAGGTTGTCACTTGCAATCTACGTAACTCTCGATGTTACTTTGGCTCTTAGATTGTATACCATGTCCATTCCCTTTTACAAACTTCTCACCTTGCTAATATATACACATTCATCTCAGCCTTTCCTGGAGTTTTCTGGAGAATCAACTGGAGGGCATCTAAATGTTGTTGTTGAGTAAGTTTCTGTGCTTATTACATTTATTTTTCGATCTTCCTGACTTTGTTTGTTTTCTGTCAGTGGTAGTCCCTTGTTTCAGTCTGATGATATATCACATATAAAGTCTTATTTGAAGCATCTGAGTCTTATTTGAAGCATCTGACACTTGGATTCTGGAGAAAAATTGTCTAATGTGTAATTCTTTTTACATAAGCCATCATAGATGCATGGAAATGCAAAAAGTTGGACACCCACACATGTAAATTGTAGAGTCTCTTTGCCCTCCTCCATTGCAATGCTGTTCTAGAATAGAAAATTTTGAGACATTGGTGCACCTAAAATTCTCTCTCTGAGACCTAATGCGTTTTGTGACAGCAGCTTCATTTGAGATAACCAAACATGCCCTTTGTTTTGATAGATTATCAATGAATGAAGCATCTTAGAAATGCCTATGAATTGGGAATGAATAAACCCACCAGTTCAGCAATTCAGAACACTAGAGCATTTAACCTGCAACTCAGCTGAAAGCTGTCTGGTTTTGCTATCCTGCTACATAAATTTATTAGTAGGTTAGCAGTTTACCCACTTTTTAGTTCTCCTTTATGTCCCCACTCCCCACATTCTGCTTAATAGTAGGAGCATTATTGCCATTCAACAAAAATATTTCCTCAATCTCCAGCTACCTTCCCATTTCCAATCACCTTCTGTTGGGACCCGGGGTTATCATCTTCTTAGCAAACCCAGAAAAATTATCATTCCCCCCCTTTTTTTTCTTTCAGAAAGTTTTTAGTCCCTGCAATTCTCCAATCTCCTTTTAGCATTTCCCTCACTGGAAAATCATCTGTTATTTCTCTTTTCTTTTGGTATAGTTGAAGAGCATAAGCAAACATGCCTTTCACATCATCATTTAGAGGGAATCAGAGCACCTTTCATGTTTGCAGGTTGAAGAATATGCCAGCAGCATATCTATCTTTTTCTGTGTTCAAAATATCTTTTGCTTTTCCTTACTGGTCATGATTAATCACGAGGAAGAATACCTCCAGAGTTGAATCTTCGTAACAATCAAATGCCACCCAGCACCCCATCCATCTCATGACTCTTATTTCTACCATGGTTCTCTCTCTCTACACACACATACACATATAAGCACGCGCGCGCGCGCACACACACACACACACACACATATATATAGGTTAAGTCATCGACGCCCCCTTCAAATTGTCCGCAAAATTCACTTAGACACCTCAATTCAGCCTTATACCTATTAGACACTCCAATATTAACATATATGTACCTATTAAACACTATAGCGGTCGTGGCACAAAAAGTGACTTTCATGTAGTACTGAGTGCGTGAATTGCTATTGTAATATCTTTTTCTCTTTTTTTTTCAATAACTTTTTTGTCCTTTCTCTTCTTTCCCATTTAACTTTTTAAAAAAATATAAAACTTTCCTTTCTTCCTTCAAGTTAGCAGTAGTTGTCTTCCACAAAATTACCGCCTCCTTGCCAAAAGTATAGATGGGAGAATAAATAAAGAATAAGTGAAAAACAAAACTACAATTTACTTAGATTTATTGAATCCATAATGGATTCAATCAAGTTAAGTGAGATAAGCAAACTTGATTTCTTTTTACCCTTAAGGAAAAAATGAAATGCATAGGGGACCATCCTTTTGTTGCGGAATGCTCCTCAGATTTACGGATTCACCGGGGGCCTCAGGCCTTACTTAGTTGACTGACAATGACAAAGGCTTGTGAAACTAAGTAGTGCGTTTTCGATAAAAAAAAAATCTCGATCTTCGGAAGCCCACGCCACCATTTCCGTCCACCTCTCAGCATACACCACCACATGTTGCTACCTAACTCTCTCAATTTTCCTACTTTCTTTGTTCTCAGCTTCCTCCGTCACGTCGAGTGTTCAGCAAAAGCCGATATCAATGTATACGGAACAACCCCAAATCACAAAATTGAACTGATCCAGAAAGTGATTGAGCAGGCCAAACAAACTGAAAACCCGAATTAAGAAACTGATTTCTGAAAATGCTAACAATTGGAAGGTTTTCTTCTAGAAAAGTCTGACATAAAATCGAGCCGCCATCACCCTGTTATGCCATCACTGTCCCGCCGGTGAACTTCCGTTCTCCTTCACTCTTATACCAGCCTCTCTCTATATCTTTCTCTCTCCCATATCAGATATGAATAATAGGGGGGGGGGGGAAGAAGAAGGTTGAATCTGAAATCAATCTGTTAAAAAGTTGAGTTTTGTTGTTGGGGGGAGAGGGTGTCGACGGGAAGAAGAACAAAGGGGGTTGGGTAGGGTGGGGATAGAACATGTAGTTAATTTAGTTTTTTTTTTTTGAAAAATAGGTAGAAAATAGATTAGAAATAATTTTTACTTTTTTAAAACATAAAATTCATTTTTTCTATAATTTTTGGGGCCCAGTGCCACTTGTCAAAATTTGATCCGTCTCTTTATCATTATTTTCGCGAGTGAGCTACACACAATATTTTATGAACTATTGTTTAATAGGTACATATATGTTAATATTGGAGTGTCTAATAGGTGTAAGGCTGAGTTGAGGTGCATAAGTGAATTTTACGGACAACTTTAAGGGGCCGTCGATGACTTAAGCCTATATATATGTGTCTCGTAGTAGGTTGGCATTGTACCCATTTTCCCTTTTCCTATCCTTTAAAACACATTCCCATCTTTTAACAACAGGGAGTTTATGGGGTTTTCAATAAAAAAAGAGGTCTAAACACCTTAGAATCCTCTTCTTAATCAGCCACCCTAGTTATCTTTTCCTCTTGGACGACAAGTAGCCCCTCTCTGTTTCTTTCTCCGGCTACTGGTCTATTTCTTTCCCCATCAAACTCCTCCCCATTTCTTTCCTCCAGGTGACTTCACTCCTTCCTTTTTGTCTCTCTTCCTCCTCCTCTTTCATGTCTAAGAGTAATAGAAAAGGGGGAAACATTGGTTTGATTTTGAATCTCTTTGGTTGCAGTAATCGGAAACCATAAAAATGACTAAAATGGATGCTTTTAAATTCAACTTGCATGCTAAACATATTACATATGGAGGTTCAGCTTGCAATTCAGAATAATGACGGAAATCAGTATCCGCCAGAAACTAATATTTGACTTTTAATCACGTTACTGTTGGATTTGTAATCCAGCATATGTCAATTACTTGCTGATTTTCCGATTGGAAAAAGAAAATCTTGGGATAAAGCTTTGCGGACCCGTTGGGAGATGAAGCTCAGATTAATCTTCGCCAGAGTCTTGTGTCGGTGAGAATGGAAGGAGAATGAATGGAAGGATTTTTGTGAAAGTCAAAAAGGTCCCGACATTTGATGTTTTGGCAGAAAATAATAAGGGCATTTTGGAGAACTGAAAAATGGTTGGGACATTGCTAACCTACTACCTTCATGTAGTAGGTTAACAAAAGCCTATATATATTTATATACTCCCTCTGTCTCATATTAGTTGTCCATATTACTAAAAATAGTTGTCCCAAATTACATGTCAATTTACAAAACCAAGAGAGAATTAATTATATTTGTTCCATTTTACCCTTACAATTAATTCATTTTTTAAAGTGTAAACAAGTTTGTGAAGTTCCAAAAAAGTTTCCTAAGGGGTAAATTAGTAAAACTACCCTTCTTATTTATGATTTCTTAAAAGCGTGGAAAAGGGAAAGTGGACAACTAATATGGGACCGGGAGTATAAACAAATATCCTGCTCTACCATTTGCTTCCATTTTCACCTTCCTTGCTTATCACTTCTAATGATAGCTCATGTTCCACCAAATCCATATGGTTGATCATTGGAAACTTGTGTCAATATATCAGGTGTTCCAGTTCTCAACCACAAACAATATTGAAACAGCTAATTCAAAATCGAAATAGCCTCGATTACTCAGCAGAACCTTAACCTTCAGAATTGAAAAACCAAGGCTTGCTGCTCACTAGCACCCGAACAAATAGCACCAAAAGACAAAATCGGAGCTGCTCATTAACCAGCAAAAGCAGCCTTAATGGCCAATAAAAAACTCACTGGAAATAACCAAACAACATATGAGAATAATGTGCTGACCCAGCAACACAAATTAAGACACCGACCAGAGACAGGTCGACCCAAAGTTTAGACAAAACAATGCAACTGGACTGAATTCTCAAAGAACATGGATAAAATAGACAACACTGAGAAAATATACGTTAAGTTAATGTTAAAAAATTCCTTGGAGTAATGAATTGACAAGGTAATTTAGGGGTGTAGATAATGGAAGGAGAAGTGGGCAGATTGCTGACCTACTATGTTCATTTGCTACGATAGAGAAATATCCCTCTCCTTTCCTTTCTCTCGGTATATATATATATATATATATATATATATATATATGCTCTGTGTGTGAGTGAGTGTGTATATGTAATGCATGTGTACATATTGGGGATTTATGTGCATGCTTTTGTTCATAATTGTTTCTAGCTGGTGTATGTTTCTGTTCAATGTCTTGATTTGGGAACTGATCATCTGCATTGGATTTGACCTATGCTTGGATGTGGCAGTATCAAAGAGCCATCTTATAATGGAGGAGGGAACCTAACATTCAATGGAACACTTGATGATGATTTTCAATTCTCAGCAAGGTTGTTTGAAGGGAAGCTTCAGTTAGCAGATTCACCTGTTAATTTTACATATTCTGTAAGCCATTTTTTTCTTTGGGATAATAGTTGTTAAAGTTCTTAATTGTTACTAATCACTTGCAAGGACATACTGATAATTTTCACCAACCAGAGAAATCCTTTTAGAAAGATTTGTTACCTCTCTTGTGGAGGGGAATTATACTACTAAGGCCAGTTGTTTGGTGTTCACCTGAGAGTAGGGCTGTTGTATCTCAGGGCCCTGTAATAATGTAATGCTTGGTGATAAAATTTACATAGATACATTACCTTGCTCTACGACATTAAAATATACAGGTTTTTTAAAGAATGTGTACCTATGTTGAATTTTATTTTCTATTTTTTTCAAGTGGCCAATGTCAAAATACTGACTTTGAATTGTCGATTTCTACCGGTAAGGACCTTACCAAAAAAAAAATCTACCCTTAGGGGCTGGCAGCTGAATATACTCTCCTTTTTTCATATGGACTCATCCTTCTTTCCTGCTTGGTGCATTTCCTGAGATTTATTACCCTCCAAGTGGCCCAACTTCTGCAGAAATATGAAAAGTTCATGTTGTTCATGGAATACATGTATGTTGTTCCCTTGTTGTACTTGTTCATTTATCATGTGATACACTTTAATGTAGGTAAACTCAAATGGAAACTCTCTGTTGGGCTTGTCTCTTGAGTTCACTTCTGCTGTCGGGGAGCAAAAATCTTTCTTACTTGCTTCTTCGGGTGATTCTTTGCTGACTATGAGTCGTTTTGTTAGACATTTTGACAAGGTTATAATGCCTCGTCGTGTTACTAAACTAGAGACTGAACCATCATGGGTCATACAAGAAAGTAGTATAGCAATGGAAGGATACATGTTAACGAAAATCCATGCTGTATGCTATAAATTAAGACCTGAAGTTCACAAATCAGAAAGTCAAGGTAAGACCATGGCGTTCTCTCCATCAGAATATTATGCAGTGCTTGGTCATCTTGCAATAAATAGTTGTACTCTGAATTCTGACTTCCCACCATCAACTTCATGGCTTGTTGATGGTAATTTCACTAAATGGTCGTCTTCCGGTTCTCATAGCTCCAGGAAACTTAATGTCAAGCTTGTTTGGAAATTGAAAGACGGGAAAACTCACCTATTTCCGAAGTATTATATCTATGTCAAGAAACAACCCAATTTCTCAATTGCAGAACTAAATGGATCGCTTCAACTAGTCCCAGAGTACCTGGGAGTTGCAGAAGTTGAAGCATTTTATGTATCTGATCTTGTAGTTCCCTCTGGCACTTCAAGCGTTAAATTCATCATTCAAGTTTGCAGCCTGGATGGAGCTTTCCAAAAGCTAGAAGAGTCTCCATCTCTTGATTTAGATGTTCAAGGTTCTTAATTCTGTAAGTTAAAATTGTCATTTGTTCCAGGTTCTATAGGGAAGGCCAAAATAATTTTAATGCAAGTCTTACACATTTACACATGCCACAGAATAATGTGGTTTATGTATACCGATTGTTGTAGTAATGTATTAAGTATTGAAAGTGCAAAGGGGGTAATCGCGAAACTTCCTCTCTTCATAATGTTTGATATTGCAGAGGGGCCAAGGAGAGCTATCTCCATATATATTTTTTCTTTCGTAATTTTATCTTCACTTTCCTTCCATTCCAAAGTTTTCAAGCAAAGGTGTAAGGTAGTAAACTGGTACCATGAATGGAACGCTATCAGAGTCCTCTGGGGAAATGAAATATTGTTGGAACATTTCTGTTGAGATTATATTAATTGCAGAGGTAAATAGAGTAGGTGTTTATAACGACCCAACCCCTCGTTTTGAGTAATTACGTTCCAAGGCTGATTTCAATCGTTTTGAGTAATTAGAAGATATTACTTTGAGTACTAAACAGAATGAACTAAGAAAAGAAAAATATGCAACAATGGAGACGAAAAAGTGAGAATTATTCGAGTAGGTGCTCAAAGAAATAGCCGAAGCTAGATGGCGCAGAGTTTGGCTACTATCGAGAAAATTATTTACAATTTGAATATAAAAAAATTGATCCTGCGAAGATTTTTGTATTTTATTTTCAGATTTGTTTTTTTGAAATTAAGGACCTCTTAAGAGATTTTAGAACTTTCTTTTTTAATTTTATAATAGGCCGCAAATTCAATTGCCCATGCAAGCTACTAGTAAAGATATCTTTTGATTTGAGGAAAAAATTATCGAATCACCTCCTTTTTTTTTTTTTTTTTTTTAATCAAATGGCCAGAAGAATGGCCTTATTTATTAAAATAAATAGTCTCAACAGACCTTGTCCAAAACTGGTCGAGGTCCTAATACACAAACAAAACAGTCTTCTTACCTAACTATATAGGTGATAAATTTTTTTTCAACAAAATAACCGCATGTATATGTAATGTATCGATATTGTATAAACAATTATGTAATGTATCAATATTATATAAATAATATACAAACTATGTATATATGATGTATAACTATGTATCAGAGATATATATACATTTATATACATTGATTACACAATAGTTATACACTGTAGAGTTCATTTTCCTCAACAAGCTGAATTTTTTTTAACTTTTCAAATTAGCGACACCTCAACTATTACCCACCCAACTGGTAACTTTCACAGGCCAAAACCCACCCACACACCCTCACTTTCAATTATCACTTCTATTTCTATTGTATACCCTTTCATATATAGCACAACCCAATTTTTGACTCTCATTTAGCGTTCATTTCAATTTCATTTGCATTTGCATTTTAATTTCTACTTCCCTTCTTCTCTCTCTGTGTGTGTTAACAAAAATCCATCTTCTTACTCTCTTTCTCGATCTTATTCTCTCATTCACTTCCTTTCTATTTCGAGACTTTGTTGTTGTGGATCTGATAAAGCAACTATAGTTGTAGAATTGTTGCTTGATTTTTGGTAAGATTTGAGATGAATGATCGAGATCTGTAAATAGTGTTTTTATTTTATTTACTTTCTACTGTTATGGTACTATGTTTGACTATCTCTTAAATCTCCTGAGATTATATTAGTAGATTCTAGTTTCCACTTAGAAGGTAACTAGAAAGAAAAATGGAACAAAGTTGGTGAAGAAAAGAAGAAAAGCAGTGCGTAATGCAATTCACTTGTAATGAAAAGAGCTAAATGACTATTTTTTGTAATAATTGATAATTGAATTATTTTGAGTAAGAAATTTTGACTAATGAACATTTTGTCTAATTTACTCAACAAAAGAACACAGAAAAAGCGGCCCAAATGAGACCAAATTAAAGAAAACAATTGGCCCAAACAGACCAGACCCGGCTCCAAACAAACATATATAAACAAACATATGCTTGATCCCCAATTAGGAAAGTACTAGAACCTCTTCAGTTCCCCTTCAACTCCTCATCTTCGATTATCGAACCGATGGCTACAAAAAGTTGGCCAAGGAAAGGTTCTGCTCGTCTTCCCAAGTGAGACTTCGAACAGAGAAGCATCAAAGGACACTTATCTTTAAGTATTCTAGCCTTAGTGATCCTTACCTCAAGGTTGGAACGATTTCAGCTAAGACACCAAATTCTCTCACCAGGTGCCATGAATCGAGACCACTGAAGATGACTTCTAACTTGAGGTTGCAAGAACTCCATAGATTTATCTTCTTACAGATTTGTGTACCTCTATGCATATTGTAGATTTAATCTGTATTTAAGCTGGCTAACTTCACCGATTGACCTCTTTCAACAGACTGAGTCCCCAGATAGACTGATACCACTGTAAGAGAGAAGGTCCATCAACTAGCCATCAAATCTTGAAAGTAATAGTTGAGTCTACTATAGACTGAAATAAGAATTGAGCCTATAAGAGATGTGTTGGAGAGGATGTATGCTGTTTGTATGCATAAAAAATTGTCTCTGATTATCTGCTTCTATGATTGTTACTGTCTTGCTGTATGTTGGTTTATGTAAGCTGTGCTATCTATCTATGTTGAATATTAGGATTTTCGAATCTCTTTAGTCTCAGACTTGGTATTTGATGCTTTTCCATGTTTAATATCTGCTTGCCCTTTGTTGGTAACTATTGATAAGATGAAAATGTTATAGTATCTGCAAAATCAAAAGCTAAATTAGTGAAAAACATCAGCTAGCTGGTTCCCCTCTCTGAATACATGCTCCATAGTTATATTGTCAGCTCTCTTTAGCATCATAATGCACTTAACCTCTATAGCTATGATCCAAGGGATCTCACAAATTTCATGTAGGACATATTTTATTATCAAAGAATCTGTTTCTATTATTACTGGAAGTAGTTGTTGGAAACACAGTATTGTAGACTTGCTAGTATATAAATCTAGCGTTAACAATTATATTAGTACCATTTTCAATCTTAGTAGCCTCAACATGAATCAAATCTCCATCTCTGTTCCTCACACAGTAGGCTATAGAGCTTGGTCCATGATTTCTTCTGGAGGCCCCGTTAGTATTACATTTGTAGGAGCCTATGCTAGATTCCCTCCATTGCACAACTTTGCATTTAATCTTAGAGGTGTATTTTTCCAGAAAATGCACCAATATTGGCCACTGCTTAGGAATATTATGCAATCAAGGACAACAATGTCTTTCCATTAGGCAGATATTCCTATTTATATCATGCATCACTTTTGATATGGACATTACCCATTTATGTATAATAGTGTTCCTTTTGTTCTACTATATCTGCCATAGAATAAAGGCTGAAACAACTCTAACAATCGACTTGCATTTTTCTATTTGCACTAAACTTTCCACCATATGTTGAGAGTATATCCCATTTGCAATACCCACTGCTGCTGCAAATGATTGCCAAACCTTCTATGCAAAGGAATAGAGTTTGGGGCTAAAATAGTCCCTTAACTATTAGAGTAGGTTCATTTTGGTCCTTCAAATATAACTCTGAGCATATTTAGTCCCTTAACTTTACTAAAGTGGAGCACTTTTGATCTCCCTAACAAAATCCGTTTAAAAATAATAGTGTTAAACCCATGTGGCAACCCACGTGACTTGTAAAATACAAACTCATAGATGTTAAGTGTTAGCTATTATGAGTATATATTTAATTTTGCACGCTCTTAAACACAATTAAGAAGAAATTCGCACACCCTTCACCAAATTACTAGCTACGCCACTGACTTTAAGACCATTTTGTTACTGCAATTAAGAAAATAGTTATTTTTTTCGAGTGGGCAGATTATTGTGTTCTAAAGTATTGTCTTCAAATATAAATAGCTACTACTATATTAATCCTAAAAAATTAAGAAGACAAGAAAGAAAGAAAATGTATATCAATTAAGAAAGAGATAACACTGTCAAATTTACACCGTTAGAAAATTATCCTTTCCGTTAATTTTTAACATTATTATGTTAGGAAGACCAAAAGTGCTTCACTTTAGTAAAGTTAAGGGACTAAATATGCTCAGAATTATATTTGAGGGACCAAAATGAACCTACTCTAATAAATGAGGGATAATTTTAGCCCAAGACTCCAAAGGAATATTTAAAGAACATGTGCTCTATTATTTCCTGAAAAGGACCATCACAATAATATATTTAGACATCATTGCTATACCCGTCCCGCAAGAACTTCATTAATAGGTATTTTCTGTTTTCATAGTCTCCACAGTAAAAAAGAAATCTTAAAAAGGAATTCCCTTCACCATATGTCTTGAAAATATTCTTGTTTGTCTTTGCCCGGTCTTAATCTTCCCAAATAATATTAACCGAGAACTTCTCTGAGATGTTCAATATCCACCATGACTTATCCCAGTCCTATGTCTTCTCTGTGTAAATCAAGTCCTCTCGAATTTGATTTATGATATCTATAGGTAATAGTTGCTGAAGTCTATCCAAACTCTAGTTTTCTAGATTTATGAGATCCTTAACATTCATCACAATTCTCTCAATTTCAATAGTGGGTGGTAACATAGTGTAAAGCCTCTAAGTTTATCTAGTTATTATGCCATACATTAGAGTGCCCACATTTAGGTTTTCACCAAATTTCTTAATCAATACTGTCCCTAGCCTCTAGCATCATTTTTCATAGTTGAGATTTCCCTTTTCACTCCATTTCTTGAGGAATAAACCTTTTGCAATATTTATTCCATATTATTTTTCAGAGAGAATTATTTATTATGAAAATTCACCAAAGCTCAGAAAATAAGACTTTAGACAAATCAAATAGAGATCAAAGTCCCAGACATCCCTCTGATTTGGGATAACACATTTTTGTCCATACTACTTAGTGTTTGCTTCAGCCTTTTCTCTTGTTATTTCAGAAAAATCTAGCCTATAGCTTATGTAATTCATGAATTACACATTGGGAGGGAGGGGGATGGTTAACTACAGAAATAAGATAAATTGGTATGCTCTGTAAAACATTTGCAATTAGGATAGATTTCCCCTCAAAAAATAGTAACTTACCCTTTCATATTTGGACCTTATTTTTCACCTTTTTGATGATCTTATTATAGTAGTTCTTCCTCTTCCTGGCATAAAAATAGGGCACCCTAGGTACGTTAGAGAAAATTGGCCTCTTGTAAAGCCTGTGCTGTCTACCACTTGCTGGTTGATGTGGTTAGAAGTCTTGTGAAATAAATAATAAGAGCTCTTTTCCTTGTTTACCTTGTAACCTGATTGTCTCTCATAGTCCCCCTAAGTATTCATAATCAAGTCCAAGGACAGTCTATTTGCAGAACAAAATAATTGTATCATCTGCATAGGCCAAATGATTCAATTCTGAACTCGACTTTGGTATCCCAAAACCATTGAATAAGTTATCGTCAAATACTTTATTCAATGCCCTAGATAGAATATCAACAGTTACTACAAATAGAGCTAAAGATAGTGAATCTCCATATTTGGTACTTCTAGTAAAGTGAAAAATTCATAGGCCTACCCATTGATTAAAACACAATACCAATTATTGTCCATCGGTCTTCAAATTTTATCTACAAAACTATTATTAAAGACCATTTTGTGAAGAACACTAGTAAGAAACCTTCAAGAGACTGTAATAAGCCTTGGCCATGTTTAACTTTATAATCACATTTGTAAGCTTTTTCCTCTTTCTTATATATGTGATTGTAACACCCCAAAATATATAAGCTAACATTTGCACTTAATTAGATTATTTCTTGATAGAAAGGAATGAACTCTACTTCACGCTTCCTAAACTCGAATATTGTGACGTTTGAAAATTCGCTTAACTTGAATTATGACAGTATTTTAAGATATTGTCTTGGGGTATTTATATTAACTACTATAACTATATTTATATTATAAACAATAGTAAAATAGAAGGAATATTTAATATTTGAGGTCAGTAAATTTTATTTTTGGGCAGCCACCTTTTTAATTATTTATTCTAGGATATATATCAAGTTTGTGTGTAGAATATTACACCTCCTCTTGTTATTTCATTTTCTCCATCTTAAGAAACCTTTATACACTCTTCTCACAAGATTATCCTAGCTAGCTAATCAATCATCATATCTTGTTCCTTTTGGCTGAAACAGAAGAGAACATCCTCCTTTTGTGGTAAGTAATTAAAACTCAGTTTTGGAACTGTGTAGCTATTAGTAATATTAGCATATCTCATTGTGTAGAGATCCATTTTGAGTTTAACAAATATGTTTTGGAAATCTAACACATATCTATACAACTCTTATATTTATGTCAAAAGCTGATTTTGCTGTTATGAGGTCGAAAAAGGGGAGCAATACAGGAAAAGTTCTGCTCAGTTTTTTTATTTAGAAACCTTCTATATACTACTGATAGTGTTTTGAGCATATTGTTTTGTACTAAATATATTTTATAATGGTTATTGACTCTTTGTTAACCCTAATTCATGTACCTACAACTTTTGTGAAGACTACAAAGTCTAGTTTTTCTATTTACTTATTCAAAACTGAGTCACAACACAAGACAGTCAGGCTGTCCAGATTTATTATTTCGGAAATTTAGTGCGATTTGCACAAACTAGGCTCACTTTTGATGTCCATCTTATTCATTTTCACGTGCTGAAATCACTGAATATTAAATGGGTGTTTGATTATGTATTCAAGGTGTTTATACTCTTGTACAAGCTAAAGGAATTTATTTGAGGAAGTTGACGCATTTGTTGGTTTATGATTTGAACTTTTCATATTGTGGTAGGACTGTTTCTATGCTAAAAAGCCAAGGTTTGTGTATAAACTTGAACTTGTACTCTCATCAATTGCTGGAGTGTTTTGATTATTGTCTATCACAATCCGATTTCTCGGTCATGAGGGCACCAACAACCCCTCTGTAGGCGTACCAATCCCCGCAACCCAAAACGATTAGTAATGAGATACTATCTAATAAGCATGCGGAAGAATAGTATAAATAAGTGGAAGCAAATGAACAAAGTAAAGAAATAAGCAACTGAAATATATATATATATATATACGGAAGCTAAACCATCCCTAGAACTGGTATCACAGTATAAGAGCCTCTATCATAACAGAGTACAAGGGTCCAAAAGAATATATACATCTGTCTCTGAATAACAAAAATAGTATATAATATGAATGATGAGATAACAACTAAGCTCCAGCAGCCAGGAGCTCACCCTCAGTCTCAAATAGTCTAAAATCACCTTGCACGAGTCTCCACGAATCAGAAGTAATGGCCCATATTAGGATCTGCACCAGGAAGATGCATAGTGTAGTATGAGCACCAATTGCTAAGCAACGGGTACCCAGTAAGCATCATAGGCCACCTGAGCGCATATAAGATATAAAAGCAATAATATAGCAGAAATCAAAGAGGTAGTCACAGAAGCAATGAACAAGTACATGGAAGCTAGCACACAAAGAGTACAAGGAGAAAATAATCATGCTTGGCTAGCTACTAGAAATATACATCACAAAATACAGGTGAAAGAAAGAAGAACGCACCTGGGTCCTTGCAATAACAATATATATAAAGAGAGTTTTAGAAAGATAGGCGGTATACCAGTAACCTCACATACAATTCCACCCAGTTCCTCTAACTTGCAGTCACATAGTATCTCAAATGCTCTTCAAGCAGATGATTAATTCTTTTGGTCTATCCATCTATTTGTGGATGATCCGCAGTTGAGAATTTCAATTCAGTGCCCATCATATTGGACAATGCATTCCAAAAATGGCCTGTGAATCGAGTATCTCGATCACTCACAATATCAAGTGGTACCCAAAATCTTTCCACAACAAACTTGTAGAATAATTCAGCAGCTATCTCTGAAGAACAAAGAGTGAGTGACAATGAAAATAACATACTTTGAAAACCTGTCAACCACAACTATGATCGATTCTTTGCCATCAACCTTTGGAAACTCGCTAATGAAATCCACAAAAATAGAGGCCCATGGACGCTCCGCAACTAGTAGAGGTTGCAACAATCCAACTTTCTTTCTTTCAGTATTATCAAGTTTGCACAAAAGACAAGACTTTACATAGGCTTCAATGTCATCTTCTATTTTCAGCCATAAATAATTTCGAGACAACAATGCCATCATTCTTTCAACACCCGGATGACCAGCATAAATAATATCATGTGTTTTTTTTAGGAGTTTTTGACACAACCCATCACCTTGAGGTACAATGATTCTCCCCCCCTTAAAATACAGTAGATCGTCCTTGATCCAATACCGTTTAACAGTCCTCTCTTTCACTTGATCCATCAATTTCACAAATAATGAATCATATGCAGCACTAAACTTTTCTTATCTAAGAAATCAGATTCAAGTCTAGTTAGTGCATAAACTGCAGTAAATACCTCTTTGCGACTCAATACCTCTTTGCGACTCAATACATCCGTAACTTGATTTTGCCTGCTTGGTTTGTGTATCCAAATGAAGACATATTCAGCAAGGATGTCCTGCCATCGGTCCTGTTTCAAACTCAATTTCTATTGAGTTTTTAAGTATGTATTAGCCACATTGTCCATCTTGACAACAAAGTTCATTCCTTGCAAATACCCCCGCCAGATTTAGATACAATGAAGGACTTTCACCATCTCCTTTTCATGAAAAGAATACTTCTGCTCCGCATGATTTAATTTTCTGCTCTCAAATACTATCAGATGATCCACTTATACCAGCACACCACTAACTTAATAATAAAAAACTTCTGTGTGAGCTTTAAATGACAAATCAAAATTAGGCAATTGCAATATTGGTTCAAAAGCAATGACCTTCTTCAAAGAATTGAAAGCCTTGTCACTTGATTCTGACCAAACACACTTGACATTTTTCTTCAACAAATCAGTCAATGGGCAGCTTTCTTGGAATAGCCTACAATGAACTTCCAATAGTAATTTGCTAAGACCAAAAACGATCTCAATTCTTTTACCCCCGCTTGGTGCATGCCAATCAAGAATAGCCTGCACTTTCTTAAGGTCCATTCGCACCTGGTTTTCACTAACCAAATGGCCTAGAAATTTGATCTCGCGACAAGAAAACTCACATTTTTCCATCTTGACATAGAGTTGATACTCTCGAAGTTGTTGCAACACCGTTCTCAAATACAATAAATGATCTTCTAGTGTTCTACTATAAACGATTATATCATCTAAGTAAGCAACTAGAAAGTCATCAAGGTACTCGTAAAGAATATTATTCATTAAGTTACAGAAAGTAGCGGGAGCATTAGTCAGCCCAAATGGTATTACAAAAAACTCATAGCTACCATACCTAGTTACACAAGTGGTCTTTGGGGCATCCCCCTCGGCCTTGCACACTTTCCAATAGCCAGACCTTAAGTCTAACTTAGAAAAGAAACTAGCCTTAGACAGCCTATCCATCAAGTCTTGAACCAGCGACACCTGATACTTGTTCTTCACAGTCACTTTGTTCAGTGCACGATAGTCAACACACATTTGCAGACTTCCATCATGCTTCCTTTGGAATAGAATTGGGGCACCATAGGGAGCCTTCGAAAGCTGGATTAGTTTGGCCTCAAGCAATTAAGAAAACTTCTTCCTAAATTTTTCCAACTATAATGGAGAAATGCGATAGGGAGGGAGTGCCGGTGGCATAAATTCAGGAATTAGTTCAATCTTGTGATCAATTTCCCTCTGTGAAGGCAACTCTTTAGGTAGTTCTGTTGGAAGCACATCCTTGAATTCGGCCAACAACTTAGCAGCACTGTCCAGAACATCAATCCATACATCATGCTTCATTCAACCAAGGCAGCAACATAAGTAGTCTAACCCTTCTTCAAGCCGTTTTCAAAAGCCATAACATATAATATTATGGCAGTTTTGGAGTGCTTCCTCTTCTTTCCCTCATCAAAGGGTTGAGTACCTTTCACAAATCCGGGGTTATTTTCCCCATGAATATCAAACCATTCAAGTGAGAAATTGGTGCAACCTTGAAGTTCCTCATAAAATCAATCCCAAGTAGAAGATTGAAGTCATCAAGGGGCGGGACTGTCAAGTTATGCATCCCAGTCCAATGACCTATTTTAGTGGAACATCCAGTGCAATGCCATAGCCTAGATGTACTACAGAATTTATAGCCTTCATTCTTGTTGCACAATTAGTCACCTTCAGGCCATATGTTTGCATAATTTTTGAGGCCACAAAAGTGTGAGTAGCACCGGTATCTACCATTGTCACAACACTTTTGTCCTCGATTTTCATGTCAATATATATCAATGTACCATAGGCAACTAATAGATCTTCAACACTTTCAGCAATATTTATTAAGGTAACCTTTTTTGCCACATCATCTTCTTCTATCTCCACTACATTTATGCTAGACAGCGTATTCAACAAACACAGTGGGTTGAAATAGGCAACAATTTCCTGTCCCTTGCCTTGTTTCTCCTTTTCAGCCAGAAGAGCATTAACCTTCCCTTGCTTTGGATAGTTCCTTTCCTGATGCCCTAATTTTTGACAAGTCCAACAAACTATTTCACTATCCTGCTTGCTTTGATTAGACGGAGCAACATCCATCTTACCCTTGCCTTTGTCATTTCCTTCTTGCCTTTGATTATCCTTCTTCCAGTCTCTGTCCTTTTCCTTTTTCTTTGTTTTAGAAGGAGTAGGATCAGGGACAACACTGTTAGAATGAAAATCAATCAACGCATCTACCGTTGTAATGGCACGAGGCATAACTTGAACTTTCTGCCTACGAAGTTCATTCTATGCCCAATCTTACATTCCAGAAATAAAGTTGTGCAACTTATCTTCATCAGACATGTTTTGAATATAAAGCATCAAAGATGAAAATTCCTTCACATAATCCCAAATGGAACCAACTTCTTTCAACTACTTCAGTCTGTCCCTAGCAACCATAAATGAATTTGTCATGACCCAACCCATCATGAGTGGCACCCACCTAAAACCCCTACATGAGCGAACCAATATCGACCCAACACTTAGCAATTCTAACAGCTCAAAACCAGTGCATTAAAATAAACTAGCATTTATAACTAATCAAAAGCTAATAATGTCCTGCAGAAAACTATCCCTAGAATCTGAAGGTCATCGTACCAAAACAATCTACCAAACTTTCTAGAACGGGGATGAAACCCCAAAAGAAAAGCAAGAGTTTAAGCTCGAATCAAGTGGGCTATAACTAAATATGGACGAAGACAAGGTATCCCAGAAAAATAGCTCACCCTTGAATCTTGAAATCGCCAGAACTACAACTGATGTCGCACGTCAGCCGCCAATACTCACAAAAGAAAAGCAAGTGAAGAATCAATACACAACCACTGTGTATTGGTAGGATCATTAGCCAGCCCCAATAAACATGATATGAACAATAAACTAAAGTTGAGTACAGTAAAGTAAACATGTAATACATGCCAGCAACCAACTAGACTCTAAGTCTTTCCTCTAGCTTACCAATCACATGTAACAAGTCTGACAGTCATTGCACAATGCACCATGACAATAACATATATCCCTTTCAAATAACCCGGACCAACAACAGATCCCTAAGACAAAATCTAAGTGTTCAATGTGCAATCCCGGTCTACACTAGGACCAACCCCACATTTAAGTACTATCACCCGGCCTCTCAAGGACCATCATACAACAAACACATATCAAGAATACAACCTGGTCCACTCATGGAACCATCGTTAGAGTACAACCAATGCAAGTAAAAATTAAACCCGTACCAGGTGTGGTACCTGAGCCAACCATTTATAAAACCTGTACCAGGCATGGTACCCGAGACAACCGATAAATATCCCATACCAAGCGTGGTACCCGAGCTAACCAATATGTAACCTGTACCAGGCATGGTACCCGAGCTAATCGAATATCACACACAATACAACAAGTCAATAAAATAATGAACAATATCACACTTGTAAACCACCAAGCAACCAAACCCAGTTCATTTCACAGAATTGACACAGGATAGCTACACATTCATAATCCCATTTCCTAAGAATGCAAACTCACACAATATTAAGCGATAGTACATGAACACATATTGCATATTAATGTGCCAGGATTTTACGACACTTTAGATGCTTAAAACTAAGGATTTTTGGGAGTTCTTAAGTGTGTTTTGTTGGATTTGATATCATTTGTTACATGTACAGGGAAAAGTATTGAGAAGAAAAAATGCCAAAAAGTTGCAGTTTCTGGGTGAAAAGACATGCCCCACAGGCGTGGGATCTACCACGTCTCGTGGGAGAAGGCATCAGAACAGACCAGAGGGACTTAAAGGAAAAACTCAGTCCCACGACCTGCCACGATGGGCATCAGAGTAGCCACGAGCCATCACACTGGCCCATGGGAATGAAACAGTAGAACTGAAGCCAAGTCACCAAGACTGGCGAGCTGCCACGACACCCGTGAAAGACACGATGGGACGTTGCAGAGCTCGTCAAAATATGCCAGAGAAGATTGGAGAAACAAACTTGCTAGCCGATGAGATGGCCACGATAGGCATGGCAACCATGACGTCCCATCATACTTGCTCGTGAGACATCATAATACAATTCTTGAGAATTAAAAGATTGTTCTTGATTTATTAAAGTATTCTTGAGGATTCAAGATTTACGACTTTCTTTACTTGTTATAGTAAGTTATAATCATGACCTCTTTATCTAAATTTGGTTATCTTTGTACAACCATGAGTAGCTAAATCCACAACTAGGGTTGTGAAAACCATGAAGGATTAACAAAGTAGGCAAAGTACTTGGTAATTCTAGGGCAGTGTTTATGTATGTATTGTTCTTCCCTTCACTTTGATTGAGTTTTAGCGGTTGCAAACATTGGAACTCGCCTTATTATTACTTACCAGACCAAAGAGGTAATGAATAGGAAAAGGGTTGGTTACAATGGAGATTTGAAGCTATCAACCCGTATCTAATAGCTTGATCTTATCCGGGAATAGCTAATATGGGATCAAGGTTAAGGATTAGTAAAGCATACACTCGCGACCGGACCAAGACGTGTGGTAAAATTCATCTATCTAGGGGACCAACCATTTAGGTGAACCTAACTTACCGCTCTTACATGCTAAGCACCAAGCTAGTTTACTAAGTACAACGCCTTACTAAGTTATGATCTCATGGGGAACACTACCCTAGTCGCTTCTCTCATTGATTACAACTCCTAAAACTGTTACTTGTTACTTGTTCGAATTTAAATTACTACTTGTTACTTAAAACCCCCCTTTGAGGAAAATAAATGGCTAAGAGCGCGAATAAACATAATTGACCCTAGTTCTACCATATTCCCTGTGGGATCGGCCCTAACCTTGGTTAGGTTCTATATTTGAACAACGACCACTTTATACTTCTTTTGGAGGTGTAATTTGGGTGTATCAAATTTTGGTGCCATTGCCGAGGAGTACGATTTAGGATTAAGAGATATTGTATTTATTTCACTATTTGTCCTTATTTTTTGATTTTACTTTTTCTATTGTTTTTATTTTGTTCCACAGGTTTCCCTCTTGTGCATGCCCAGTACAAGGGGTCAAGGCAATCCCTTGATTCCATACGATCCAGAACTCTAACGAACTATGTGAAACATGGTTAAAGAGGGAGTTTACGAGACACCTAAAGAGGCCACAACTCGGATGTTGGCCAAAGAAGAGTAAAAACAGGTAGAAGAAGATGCCCAAATTGCTGAAGATGCTCAAATTGCCGCAGACCTTGCAGCTCAAAACGTGATAGCTGATCAAGCAAGTCAAGCACGACAACAAGATGCTCATCAAGCTGCACTAAATGCTCAAGTTGCAAAAGATGAGGAAGCCATATGCAATGTGACTCAAGCTCCAGTCACACCACGAGGAAATAAAGGCCGACATTTGCAGAAAACCCAACACATCCCTCGATACAATGTTGTTAAAAATGATGCAGGCATAACATGACCCATAGTATTGACACTTTGACATTACGAGCACTATGATTCAACTACTGAACCTGAAGGGATTATTTGTTGGCAAGCCTATGGAGGATGCAAACTTGCACTTTACGAGGATCTGCAAGGCTTACAACCTTCTAAGGGTGGATTAAGATGCTATAAGGTTGCAACTCTTTCTGTTTTCTCTGACTGGAGAGGCAACACCGTGGCTTGCGGAACTACTTGAAGCTTCAATATTCACATGGCTTGAACTGAGAAATCTGTTTCTAGATAGGTTCTTCCCTCCATCAAGGATGTTGCAATTGAAGCAGAAGATCTATAATTTCAAGCAGCTTCCTACAGAGGCATTGTATGAAACATGGCTTAGGTTCAACAAGAAGCTAAAGCAGGTTCCGAATCACAGGATTCCTTCAAACCATTTGATGGAGATCTTCTACAGAGCATTAAATGTAAACACTAAGGCTGTAGCGGATATAGTGACCGGGGGAGCATTCATGGAGAATACTTGTGTCGAAGCTTCTGAGATGCTTGATAGGGTTACCAAGATGAACAAGGCCTGGCACACAAGAGAAGATGAAAGCTTGGGAGGAACTTATGTAGTTGGGAAATCCATTAACCATGAAGAATTCTAGGAAATTAAACAGGGATTCACAATTCTACAAACAACTGTAGATCTAATTGCAAAACAAATTCCTAATGGTGGTTTGGAGAATGTGAAGGCTGTAGGTTCACAAGGTAAAACACCGAGACATGATGAGTACGACTATGATGAAGAAGCAAATTATCTGAATGATCAAGTGGTGGGTTTCTGGGCTAATGGCCAAGGAAATCAAGGTCAGAATAGGGACATAGATGACAACTATAATCGGTCTGGATACAAAGATAGGAGCAGGGGTAGATATGGTGATTGGAACAAAAGGGATGGCTACAAGAATGATAGAAGAAACCTGTATGTCCCTCCTGGAAATTGAAAATCAGGATCTAAACAAACATCTATGAGGGAGCTGATTAACAAGGTATTGCAAAAGGTTAATTCTACGAATGGAAGTATAAAGGAGATACATGTTGACCTCTCATGTATGAGTCAAAAGGTAGAGGCTCATTCTATTACCATAAAGCAAATAGAATCACAGATGAGCCAAATGTCTAAAACCTTAAATCTGCATAAAAGGGTACTCTCCCAAGTGACACAATTTAGAATCCAAAGAATGATCGATAGTGCATGGATGTGACTACCCGAAGTGGGAAATAGACTATTGACCCTCCTATGCCTGTAGTTGTTGATGAGCCGACCGAGCCTGAAAAAGATGATGCTGAGATTGTGGTCGATGATGAAGAAATGGTAGATTTGAGAATCTAAGTGAGAAGAAAGCCACAGATGCCAAAGCAAGGAACAAGGAGGTTTCACAGGTCTTGAAGCCTATACCATTGCCTCCTCCACCTTACCCACAAAGATTGAAAAAGAAGGTTGAGGAAGGTAAATTTCATAAGTTCATCTCCACGCTAAAATAAATTTCAGTCAATATTCGTTTAATTGAAGCATTGAAGCAGATGCTTGGGTATCTAAAGCTTATGAAGGATCTAGTGACAAAGAAGAGAACTGTTAGTTTTGAGCCACCTAATAATTTGCACCATTGTAGTGCAATATCATCCTATTCTCTGGTGCAGAAAAAGGAAGATCCTAGAACTTTCACTATTCCTTGCACGATTGGAGATTTCTACTTTGCCAAAGCATTGTGTGATCTGAGTGCTAGTATTAATATGATTCCACTAGCAATGTTCAATTAGTTGGGCTTGGGAGCCCCCAAATCGACTATAGTACGGCTTCTTATGAAAGATTGCACGGTGAAAAGGACTGTGGGAATTCTCTGTGATGTTCTTGTGAAAGTTGACACTTTTATATTCCCTGTAGACTTTGTGATCCTTGGCCATGAGGTTGACTTTGAGGTTCTCATCATCTTGGGATGCCCATTCTTTTCCACCAGACGCGCTCTAGTTGATTGGAGACTGGTCAGATGAAATTTAGACTACATGATGAGGTAGTAACGTTCAATGTCTGCTAGTGTATGAGACATCATGATGACATGCATGTAGTACCAATTATAGATGTGTTTGATGAGGATCAATTGATAGTGCCTGTTGAAGAGAGAATTGATGTTGAAGAACTTTCAGCCGTTTTTATGAATTTTGATGGAGACAATATTGAGGAGTATGATGATATGGTATAAGCACTTGCAGGTATGGGATCTTATGCTTACGCTCCAAAGAAACTTGATTTGGACTTAAAGAATCGACAGACACCACCTGCCAGACCATCTATTGAGGAGCCTCCAGTCTTGGAGCTCAAAGCACTTCCGTCTCACCTCCAATATGTGTTCTTAGGAGCTAATGACACCTTGCCAGTTATTATTGCTATAGACTTAGTTGAAGGGCAGGTTGAAGCTCTAGTTTCTGTGTTAAGAAAGTTCAAGAGGGCCATTGGTTGGTCTATTGCTGACATTATTAGGATTTTGCCTGGAATTTGCACACATAAAATTCAGCTCACGCCAGATTGCATTCTGAGTATTGAGCACCAATGTAGATTGAATCAGCTTATGCAAGAGGTTGTCAAGAATGAGATTATCAAGTGGTTGGATGCAGGTGTGGTTGACCCTATTACAGACATCAAGTGGGTGAGCCCTGTTCAGTGTATGCCTAAAAAAGGTGGGATTATCGTAGTCCCAAATGCAAAGAATGAGTTGATCCTAATGAGGCCAATCACAGGCTATCAAATATGCATGGATTACAGGAAGCTGAATGCTTAGACTGAGAAGGATTATATTTCGATGCCATTCATGGATCAGATGTTACACCGTCTCACTGGTAGAGGATGATATTGTTTTCTCGATGGTTATTCAGGATACATTCAGATCTTGATTGCTCCCGAAGACCAAGAGAAAACCACTTCCACCTGTCTATATGGGATATTTGCTTTCAAGAGGATGCCTTTTGGTCTATGCAATGCACCAGCGATATTTCAGCGTTGCATGATATCGGTCTTCTCAGACATGGTAGAGGACACTATTGAGGTATTTATGGATGACTTTTTGGTTGTTGGTGACTCTTTTGATGATTGCTTGGCTCATTTGAGCTGTGTGCTAAAAAGATGTGAAGAGTGTAACCTAGTGCTGAATTGGGAAAAATGCCACTTCATGGTCAAAAAAGGTATAGTGCCTGGCCATTGGATCTCCAAGAAGGGTACAGAGGTTGACAAAGCAAAGATTGAGGTGATCGAAAAATTGCCTCCACCAGTTTCTGTGAGGGGTATTCAAAGTTTTTTGGGGCATGCTGGTTTCTATCGCAGGTTTATGAAAGACTTCTCTAAAATTGCAAATTCTTTATGCAAGTTGTTGGAGAAGGAGGTGGAATCTTTTTTTGGTGATGCACGTCTAAAGGCATTCGAGTGCCTGAAAGAAAAGTTAATCTCTTCCCCCAATATTATTTCTCCTGATTGGTCTCAGCCTTTTGAGGTTATGTGCGATGCTAGTGGAGTGGCTCTAGGAGCAGTCCTAGGCCAAAGATGTAAAAAATTCTTCATCCCATCTACTATGCTAGCAAAGCACTTAACCCTGCTCGAAAGAACTATACGGTGACAGAACAAGAGTTGCTTGCTATGGTCTTTGCATTCGAGAAGTTCAGATCCTACTTGCTTGGCACTAAGGTAGTTGTGCACACTGACCATGTAGCTTTTAGTTACCTCATGGTGAAGAAGGATGCTAAGACGAGATTGATTAGGTCGGTATTACTGCTACAAGAGTTTGACTGTAAGGTCAAGGACTAAAAGGGCACAGAAAAATCAGGTAGCAGATCACTTGTCCAGATTAGAGGAAGAAGCGATGCTGAAGCTGAATGATGGGCAAGAGATTGATGATTGGTTTGCAGATGAGCAAGTGTTGGCTGCCTCCCAAGATCTGATACCATAGTTTTCAGACTTTGCCAACTATTTGGCAAGTGATGTGGTGCCTCTTGATATGTCTGTTCACTAGAGAAGAAAGTTCTTGTCTGATGTCAAGAATTTTTTCTGGGAGGAGCCATTATTATTTCGTGTGTGTGCTGATACCATGATTCATAGATGCGTTCCTGAAGTTGAGATGATGGAGATACTAGAGGCTTGCAATTCGTCCCCTATTGGGGGATATCATAGTGGTATTCGAATTGTGCACAAGATCTTATAATGCAACTACTACTGGACGACCATCCACAAAGACCCCCATGATTTTGCTAAAGCTTGCGGTAGGTGTCAAAAGGAAGGAGGTATATCAAGGAGGCATGAGCTTCCTCTTACTCCCATCCTTGTGATCAAACTGTTTGATGTTTGGGGTGTTGACTTCATAGGCCCGTTTGTGATGTTGACTTCATGGGCCCGTTTGTGATGTTGAATGGGAACTGGTACATTTTGGTGGCTGTTGACTACGTATCTAAGTGGGTGGAAGTGATTGCGCTTTTCAGTAATAAAGGCAAGTGTGTCACAACGTTCTTGAGAAAAAACATCTTCTCTAGGTTTGGTACACCACGGGTGATTATTAGTGATGGAGGCTCTCACTTCTGCAACAGGTTATTTTGTGCATTACTTGAGAAGTATGGAGTGAAACACAAGGTTGCAACCCCTATCATCCCCAGACTAGCGGGCAAGTTGAGGTTTCCAATTGATAGATAAAGTCAATCCTGTCCAAAAATGTGAATGCAAATAGAACAGATTGATCTAGGAAACTAGATGATTCTTTGTGGGCATAACAGAATGCATACAAGACACCAATAGGTATGTCACCATATCATCTTGAATTTGGGAAGGCATGTCATCCATCTGTTGTGCTAGAGCATAAGGCCATGTGGGCATTGAAGAAGTTGAATCTAGACTGGTCTGTAACATCATTTTAGCATCTTGGACAGTTGAATGAATTAGATGAATTTCACCTTAACGCATATGAGAGTTTGTCCTTTTATAACGAAAAAATAAAGCCGTATCATGACCGGAAGATTGAGAAGAGAGATTTCCAGCCGAGTGATTTGGTCCTGCTCTTCAACTCCAGACTTGACTTATTTCCTGGAAAGTTGAAGTCAAAATAGATTGGACCATTCAAAGTGGTACATGTATTTCCACCTGGGGCTGTAGAACTTGAAAACCATGGGGCAAGAGGTTCAAAGCGAATGTGCAGCGGATAAAGGCTTATTTGGGAACAGCAGAGGAGCTGAAAGTGGTGGAAGTAAGGACCCTTGGTGAATTCATGATAACCAAGGAGATTGATGAAGTCTGCGTAATCAAGTGACCTGCGTCATGCCGTAATGTTAAATCAAGTGCTACATCGGAGGCAACCCATGAGAAAACTTGATGAAGTCTGAATAGTCAAGTAACCTGCATCGTACCATGACGTTAAATCAAGTGCTGCATGGGAGGCAACCCATGAACTAATGTTTGTCGAAATGTGCAGAAGTTGGTGAGATGGGATAAGTGAAAATTGCAGGAAAAGGGGTTCCCACGGGCACCTCAACGAACCGTCGCAGGTCTCACACCCATGGGAATAGGGCGTGCAATTGAAAAATTAGCAAACTTTGCTTCTGTCCCATTCCTATGTCTCGGCATAACGGGACATCATGACCCCGATGGGCGTGGGAATGAAGCCTCCGATGCCCAGGCAAGTTTTGCATGATGGGACATCGTGACCACCCATCGTCTGGGTCGATCAATATGGTCAACTTTTTTTAATTATTATTTTAAACTGACACGACCTGACCCGATTTCCCTTTCCCCTTTCCTTGCGTCCATTATACATTTGACCTCAATCAAATTGAGGTCAAACTCACTCAACTCCCCCTTCTCATTACTCTCTTTTTTAACCCACGATAATCTCCCCCAAATTCACCCCCATGATTCATCTTCCTATAATCACTCCCTAAAACTCCCATATACTAGTAACAATAAGCACACAAAGAAAGTTCACTCAAGCACCCTAGACTCATGTTTTTTCAAACTTTGTGCAATACCAAGAGTAAGTAAATTTTCTCATGGTTTTCATTGTTTCTTGGTATATGTCAGTATCTAGGGGTTTGAAATTGAGCAAAAAACATGTTGTGTATTGTAATAGTAATGACAAACCCTAGACATGAACTATGCATATGTGTATGTTTGTATGAATGTGTTATACATTGAAAAAAATTGGGAATTAGGGTTGTATTATTGGTATGAATAATGGGTTGATGTTGTGTTTATAAATTTTGTCTATTGTTTGTTTGGGTGAGGTAAGAATCGTGTAAGTACACGAAAAAGGGAGAAAGAATTTTGATCAGTGCCTAAGAAGGCTTCTGTCCAAATCTGTCACCCGATCCGATGGGACGTCGGACCTTCCACGCCCGTGGGAGGCTGAATTTTTTCTAAGTGTTGAATTTTTTTTCTACTTTTGATTTTTGGGCTGGTTTGCTAACATTGGTCATCTGCAGGTACTAGATGGCACCACCTACTCCACTACGATGAGGGGGACCCCAGAAAGCAAAAGACAAGGCCATCACTACTCACCTAAAGGATCAATCTGATTTGGAGGGTGAGAAGAGTGACTCAGACAACACCCCCTCATTCATATGACAAAGAGAAAGATGGTGGTATCATCTCCTTCCCAGTCTGAAAAAGAGGGAAGTAATACACCTGAGCAGGAGCAAGCACCAGAGCATTTTTACCCTCAGTCTGAAGAGGGGGAAGAGTCATATTCTGGATCAGCTGGCTCAGATGAAGAGAGCGATTCTTCTCCCACACTAAAAAAAAAGCACAAGAGTCGGCTATCCGGGTTTCTAGTGGCATGGAAACCAAGACTGTCTCGGGAGATGGTTCAAAATCAGGTTCTGGGATAAAGGCAGATGATGATTCTAACATGGAAAGTACTACTCTTGAAAAGGAGAAGATACCTGAAAGGGAGAAGATCCCACCTACTCCGAAAGCTCCTGGCACAACACTGGTCCTCACTTCCAAGTCCCAGAACTACGGCGCCACCGTAGGTTTGAAGGAGTCAGTTATCAGACTAGGCTGCACCTCCTTTTCCCTTTTGGAAATCAGCAGTGGATCCATGTCAGACTCATTTGTACCCTTGGCAAGGTATGAATACCCTTCTATCCAGGGTTACAGGTTGGCCCCACAGTTAGCTCAGCTTGGGGTATGTCTGTTAGTAGTATCTCCCACAGTAAGATTCATGTGCATTGACCTTGTATTCAATACTCATGTTCAGTATTCAGATCAACATGTTATTTCATGATTTATACTTGGTCATTGCATTCAGTACAACTCTCAGTTATAGTTCAGCATGTTTATTCTTATGTTCAGTTATATATATATATATATATTATTCAGTCCAGCTTGTATCCTGCATGCTCAGTACATTCAAAGTACTGACGCATACTTTTGTGCTACATCATTTCATGATGTAGGTTCGGGCACTCAGCATCCATATCGTGCCTAACTTGACCTCCGATCCATACTCAACAGCTCAGTGATGAGTCCTCAATAGTTCAGGGACAATAGACATGCCTTTATTTCAGTATTTATCTTTGGTCTTCAGTTTTGTTAGAGTTAGCTGGGGGAATGTCCCAACAACTCCTATTCAGTTAGATAGCTTTCAGACATAGACTAGATTTAGCACTTTTAGTATTGTTATTCAGTCAATACTAAACTAGATTCTTATATATTTAGATTTAGTTTGGGTTCTTCCCGCTTTCAGATATTTAATTGCTTTAGTTTTCCGTATAGTACATATCTTTAAACTGGTTTTACTTAGATATGCCATGCCATGGGTTAGCTTGGGGTCACTCGTGACACTAAGCACTGTGTCGCGTCTAGGGGGTAGCCTCGGGGCATGACAACTATGGTATTGTGCATGTACATCTTAAATTTTCTTTGCGAGAGTGAGCGTATTCCCAGTCCCTGTTCATTGAATGCATTTCTGTGTGAGCGGGACTTCTTTGTTGTGAGGGCATTAGAGTAGACTGTGATTGCTAATTTATTAGTATGAATGTCTGTGGTGTATGCTATCTTGCTCATGAATATCATGTTGTCATCCATGGATCTGTCTTGTGTTGTTTTTGATAACTTAAATATATGCATTGGTTATTGGAACTTTTATGGAGCGGGTACTGATTTTGTGGATTGAAAAGATGTTTGAACCATGTTGCTGCTGTAGTTCCTAGTTTCCTTTTATTTACTCGTCATTTTTAGTTTTTGTTTTTGTTTGTTTCTTGAGGACAAGAAAACATTCTAAGTTGAGGGTGTTGATGTGCCGGGATTTCACGGCACTTTAGACGCTTAAAACTAAGGATTTTTGGGAGTTCTTAAGTGTGTTTTGTTGGATTTGATGTCGTTTGTTACATGTACAGGGAAAAGTATTGAAAAGATAAAAATGCCAAAACGTTACTGTTTCTAGGTGAAAAGACATGCCCTACGAGCGTGGGATCCACCATGTCCCGTGGGAGAAGGCGTCAGAATGGATCAGAGGGACTTAAAGGAAAAACTCAGTCCCACGACCTACCAGGATGGGCATCAGAGCAGCCATGGGCCATCACACTAGACCATGGGAATGAACCAGTGGAACTGAAGCCAAGTCACCAAGATAAATGAGATTCCACGATGCCCGTGAGAGACATGATGGGACGTCACAGAGCCTGTCAAAATGTGCCAGAGAAGATTGGAGAAACAAGCTTGCTAGCCGATGCGATGGCCATGACGGGCATGGCAACCATGAAGTCCCATCACACTTTCCCACGGAAACAAGGCATAAGCCTGGAGACACAAAGTTAAGGAAGTCTAACGGGCACCCACGATGCCCGTCGCACCCATGATGGCCCATGGGGCTGCCCGTCGGAAGTGCCGCATTCAGCTTTCCTAGATCAGTTAGGATTTGGTCTTTTTTGTCTATAAATACCTTCCCTTAGGTTTTATTTTGTTGATTCCGACTTTGTTCAATATTGTTAAGCATTATTTATGCTTTGTGAGACATCATAACCAGTTCTTGGGAATTAAAAGATTGTTCTTGATTTATTGAAGTGTTCTTGAGGATTCAAGATTTCTAAGTACAACGCCTTACTAAGTTATGATCTAATGGGGAACACTACCCTAGTCGCTTCTCTCATTGATTACAACTCCTAAAACTATTACTTGTTACTTGTTCGAATTTAAATTACAATTACTACTTGTTACTTAAAACCTCCCTTCGAGGGAAATAAACGACTAAGAGAGCGAATAAACATAATTGACCCTAGTCCTACAATATTCCCTGTGGGATCGACCCTAACCTTGGTTAGGTTCTATATTTGAACATCGACCGCTTTATACTTCTTTTGGAGGTGTAATTTGGGCGTATCACATATTGGGAAAAAAGTAACCATCACCTACCTCGAATAACTTGAAAGCTCTACTGGCCTGGAACTTTCTCGTTTTCCAAAGCCTTTGCTTGTTCTTGGTCTAAAAATGATTACAAGATATACTAAAATCAGTCCAATGGCCTATAATACCCGGATTATAAAAAATCCCAATCTCCAGGCCAAAACTATAGTCATTCCACCCATTCTCGGGCTTTCCTACCACTAATTCACCTAAGTCTACCATTTTTACGGATACATTCAGTGAATTATGACAAATTAATCATAACCCAACAAAAATATTCAATACCTAAGAACTAAACGTCATAGAATCCCCTTTTTTCCTGGATTTTACCATTCCTAGGTCAATCCAAACCTTCCCCCAGGTCCGTAACTATCAATTCTACCACGACGTAATCATAGTACTAAGAAGTTAGGGGAGCAAAATCCTTACCTTTGGGAAGAAAAATGGTGAAAAATAGAGTTGTTGTCGCCCAAATTTCCCTTTCCCTTCTCCAAAATGTTCTTGAGAAAAACTGAACATTTTGGGGAAGTTTCTGTATTAAATCCTGAATCGGTCCACTTTAGCGGTCCGTACACCACTATAGCACCGCCACCATAGCAGAACCCACCACTATGGCGGTGCTGACCAATGTTGACTTCTGATATAACAAAAAGTTATTCTGCTATAGTGGTTGTCTCTATCGTGCCGTGTCAACCGCTATAGCGGTTGACATGGGACAAAAACTCAAAAGGTCCCACAAAAATTCCTATTTTACAACACACCTTTAAATCCTGACATTATGGAACAACCCCTTCACGTCGACCTTAATACCGAGAGTTTTACTTACCCAAATTTATTTCCAAAAAGTCCCCCAAACTCCTTTATATCTTATATAACAAAAAAACTAGCTCAATACAAGACACGTTACCCAATACTCACTCGGATTGTCCTAGACCATACCTCACTCAAAAACTGTCCGTGTCTAGCCTAGCCCAAAATTTCCAGCTTCTAAACCCGGAAGTTTTCTAACCCGAAACTTGGCATGAAAAGTTTTCCCATAAAAATGGACCTGGTCATTATAGAATTACAAGGTAGAAACTATTCACGAAGTGCATCTCTCAGTTTTTCTCACTTATCACACTTGGGTGTGCAAACACTTTTGTCCTTAGTATTCTTTGTATGCCACCACAACACTGCATCATTCCTAAAATAGCAAACTGTAATGAACCTTCTGGTCATTTACACGTTTTTGCTTTCTTGTACCATTAGAGCTTACTTGTAGCGGCCTAAGTCACCTATGGCTTGTTGGGACCGGTAGTTCGGTGCCGGGCCATTTGTTTGGTCTTTATGGCCATTCCTTGTTTTAGATCTTCAACTTTGGAAATCGTTGACTTCCGACAATATTCTTGGTAATATCAAAGAATTAAACCAAGGTTCTAGGTCAAAGGAATCCCTTACTCAAAAGTTCGAGTTAAAGAAATGCCTCGTGTAACACCTCACCCGTTTGGAAGGTTTGAAGTAACCCGTTCCTTTGGGGTAAGACTAATAGTATCTAATATACTAATAATGATGTTTTATGAGGTATTATAATCGCAAAATGGTCGTATGATAAGTTTTGAAGTCAAGCAAGTTGCGAAACAAAAGTCGGAAAAAGTTATTGTAAATTCCTTTAAGGAATTCTCTTCAAATTTGGGTTAAATGTCTTGGGGTGTTTCTACTTATCTATAAAGAGTTAGTGGGCCCCCAATATACCAAATCTAAGGTCTACGAGCCTAGTTTCCAACTCACTAAATCGTTTGTCCATACGACTTCAGAATAGAGAGATATTCACATTTTCGTAAGACTGCACAAGCAGACACGTCAAGGTGGGGCCTACATCCTAAGTCGGTTCAGCTTATAAAAGATGATTTATCCTTCATTTTAACTCTTTTTTTTCACCCAAAAGCTTAAAAAAATAAGAAGGAAAGTCCATAAATAATCCATGGACTTTTATCCTTTCAATTCGGATGTTTAACGGAAGTTGCTCTACGTCGCGAGCTCGTCATTTTGGTATAGTTTTCCCCATCGATTTCATGGCGTATCTTCGTGGGTGTTGATGTAGCAAGCTAGCAGGTGTTTTCTGAGTATTTTGCAGTAGATATGGAGTTATTATTGTGAGGTATGGATCTCGTACACTTATCTATTTGTTGGATCAAGATTTTAAGCTTCTAGTTACGAAAAGTTGTTGTTGCCGATATCTTGTAGTAGTTTCTTGTTGATTTTGGATCTGTTTGTTGTTCCTGCAAGGAGACAGGTTGTTAATCTTGGGATATTGAATATTTTTGTCAAGGAATCTCTCCCCTACGACCCTCCTTCGTTATTATATGTTCTAGTATTGTTTTATGGATTTCTGAGCCACGAAGTGGTATTTTGGATTTGTGGCTTTGGACAGCCCCTTTATCTTGTTATATTTGGTTATTGTTGTGGTGTTCTGGTTGTGGTAATGTGCTGGAGGGATTGGGAAATTGTGCGATTCTTTTTGGGATCGCATACGATAGTGATTGGATTGGACAACGTGAAGTACGCCTTGAAATAGTGCCTCGGGAGCTCGTCGCTCCTTTGAGATGTGGTTAACGTATTGTTGTTGGATTTAGCTGCCATATGTTATTGTTATTGGACTCATTTTTATGCTTTGGAGTTTGCTGGTCGCGAGTGTGACATTAACACCTTATCAATTGGCTATGGCTCGTTCTTGCAGCCTTGTCGATTCTAGCAATTGTTCCATTACCTTGGTTGGACAGGCTTCATAGAGACGCCTTTGGGGCTTTAGTTGAAAGTATTTATTTTGTGTGATTCAGAGCTTCCTGGAGCTGTTCGAGTCTGGACGATGCCGTTCCCACAGCTAGTCATCGGATGACAGGTAGGTTATGGTTTTCCCCTATCTAGACTTTGCATATATAGGCTATAACTGCATTAATTAGCATCCTTGGATGGGTTGTTATAGGTTGGTACCCCAGACCTTGTCTTCCTTTCGTCCATCTATTTCATACGTTGTTTGTACTATTTGCGTAGTAATATATATTACCTTTATGGTCCTGTGTGGCCTTGTATTGACTCTGGAACATAGATGGTGGGCTAATTGGGAATGTCCACGAGTCCTGGACATAGAGATTATCCTTTTAGGCTGGTTATGTCTGCTGAGTAGCTATTGGGCCTGTGCAGGGCTGATAAGAATTGTTGTGAGCCGTTGGGCTACTTATATATTTGTGTGCGAGCATATCATCCATGAAAAAGGTTTTCCCCTGCATGTTTTACTACAGTTTTGGCTGTGAGCCACTACTGACAGTTTTCCTAAATTTGCATGGCCCTGGGCCCCTTTTTGGTACTATTGTTGATAAAAAAGGGTATTTTTGGATGTTTTTGCACTGATTTTATTACTGATACTAGTCTCTGCGGGGCGGAGCACTACACTTGATTTTATTACTGATACTAGTCTCTGCGGGGCGGAGCACTACACTTGATTTACTACAGTTTTAGACCCGGTTACGCCCGGGCACCCTTGGAGGGGTTTTTGAGGCATTTTTTACTACTATACTCCTGGACGGGGTCCGGGCATGCATACTTGAGACTGGGTCTCTATCTTGATCCCCGACTTGCTTCCGGATGATATGTCTTGATACTGAGTTTTAGTATGGGGTCGGGGACCTCCATGGACCTTTCCGCTTTGGGCCTGGGGCTTCGGGCTGCGTGGGCCGGAGGGAAGGGTATACGGTGGAGTAGAGGTATACAAGCTGAGTCCTTCCATGGAACCTGCCTGCTGGGCCCGATTGGCACCGGAGAAGGTACATACAGAGGTTCTATTTCATATCATATCATATCATGCATTGGATTCCACCCTTGTTTGCTGTGTGTTTAGTGTACGCTCTGGTAGTATGGGATGCCGGAGGGTTTGCTTTCACTTGATTGTGTTCCTTGGTTGTATGGGCGGCCATTGGGACTGTAGGTAGACTATATTTACTCCTGTTTTTACTTAGAGCTTGTCTTGGCACCCGATTCTTGAAAGATTAGTGATGGCTAGCCTGTTGAGGCTTTGGTTGTGGGATTTTTGATTATTGAGAGGGCTTTGGAGTCCTATCTTATTGAGGCACTTTTGTGTGGCCTTCTGAGAAGAGTGTGAGACTCTGGTTCTATTCTTGTGGGAAGCTGAGTGGTATCTCTCGGTTATTGTAGCCTAGTTATTTCATCCTAGGGTTGTACTTGTGAGGTGATTCCCTGGTTATGCTATCATATGATTGGATTGGTATTATGATTTCCTTATACTGGTTGATTCCATTTTGAGTATGTTAGACTGCTCTCCATCTTTTCCTTCCACTTGAGGTTACCGGTATATCGCTATTTTCTCAACTCTCTCTCTACTTACTTATATTGTTGTGCAGGGACTCTAGGTATGTTCTCCTTTCCTTCACCTGTGATTCTGTGTAATTGTATCTCTGTGCTAGCATGTGTTACTTGAAGCTCTTGGTTATGGATGATCTGTGCTAGCTCTTTGTGCCTTGCTTATTGCCTCAGTGACTGCTTTCTTGCTATCTGTTACTTACTGCTTTTATATCTTATATGCGCTTAGTCGGCCTATGATACCTACTGAGTACCCGTGGTTTTGGTGCTCATACTACACTTCTGCACTTTTTTGTGCAGATATTAGCTGAGCTTTCGCAGTTGATCACCTTGGAGACTCGTGCAACTTTTGGATCTTTGAGACTAGGGTGAGCGCCTGACGATCGGGGCTTGTCTACATCTCATCTGTTGTACTGTTGCTCCTTGTACTTTCGGAGGCAATTTATGTTGTATTTTGTTACTACTAGCACTTGTATCCTATTAGAAGCTTTTGTGCTATTGATACCAAGTCTTGGTGTTGGTGTAGTTTCCTTTATGTATTTATATTCGAGTTTTGCTTTCGCTTATTTCTGCTTGCTGGTGCGTTTTGGTTAGGTAGTAGCCCATTGCTAACCATTCTGGGCTACGGGAATTGGTTCGCCTACTGGGGATTGTAGGTGCCATCATGACTTGAGAAATCGGGTCGTGACAGCTTGGTATCAGAGCTCTAGGTTCACCAGTGTCATGGTACAGAAGCAAGTGTCTAAGTAGAGTCTCGCGGATCGGTACGATGACGTCCGTATCCTATCTGCGGGAGGCTATAGGGCATTATTAGGAAAAGTTTCATCTTCTTGACTCCTTATCATGCGTTCCTGGCTCTATTGACTTCTAAACTTTGGTTATTCATTCATTCTGAGATGCCTCATACGAGTGCGATAGCGGTTGGTGCCGAGGCTTCTGTGCCTGTTGCTTCAGTGCTTCCATCAGTGCTAGGACTCCAGAGTGAGAGTTTACTGCACTAGATAAGGGGTGTGGGGTCAGCCCAACCTCTGATTAGATTTATAGCGACCTCAGTGCCTCAGGACACCGTGGCTAGGACTCTGAGTCCTCCGGTGAGTGTTTCAGTACCTGGTTCTGTGAGTGGTGCTTCAGTTATAGTTGAGCTTCTAGTTCTTCAGCAGGGTCGTCTGTCGGTATTGGAGTACGAGGCGAGATTTTCCCATCGGATTTCATCTGGTATAGGCTATTTTTGGTGTGGTGAGCATGGGTACTTTGCTAGGAATTGCCCCAGGATTGTGTATCACAGACAGCCTGGTTGTTATCATTGTGGAGAGATTGGTCACCTTTATTGAGTTTGTCCCCAGCGAGGGCTGGTTGGGGCTTTTATTTTGACCACTCAGTCCAGAGTTAGACCCCATCAGCTTGATGCTCCTCTTGGTGGGCCAGAGGTAGAGGTTCCTGACATCATTACTCCAGGTTAGGCTTTTGCTACCTTTGAATTATGTTAGTCCCGCTCGTGTTGCGACTCTATCCCTTCTATCGTGTAATTGCTTATATATCTACCTGCTACTTGTTTAAGTTGTTTGGCTACCCGAATTATAGTATCGATATGTTATTTTATTGGTAGTTTATTCTTTAGTAGTGGATGGGGGTAAGTTAGCCTTGAGAGGTGTTTTCCCGGAGTTGTAGCTCGTGGGTAGTTTTTGTTATTCTGTTTCTAGTGGGTTACCCCTGTTTCATTGTGATTCTGGACTTTTGGTTGGGTTTCCCTTGTTGAGCGGTCCTAGATGGTTGTTGCCTAGGCCGTTATCTAGCGTGGCTAGAGATCCATGTGATGGTTTGGTGTATTACCGGTAGTTGGGCCAGAGTTGAGATTTTGCCTCCGTTGGGAGATATTGGTTATTCTAGTGTGCATAGATTGGTTTGGTCTCCCGAGTGTCTAGAGTCGACCCTCTTTGTTGATTAGTTTAGGAGGTTGGTAGGTATGTGGGTTGTTCCCATATTATCCTCCACTTCCTTGTCCTTTGGGTGTTTTGTTGTATCCCTAGCTCCAGTTGGAATGAATCTTGATCGTAGTTCTTTCGATGAGCTCTGGATGTTGGCATCGTGATTGGGTCTTGACTTTAAGCACTTCCAACTAAGTGTTGATCGTAACCTCGTGGTTAGGTTGTATTTGTAAGCATTTCGGGTGAGTTGGGCATCCGACCCATTCTTCTCTTGCCTTATTGAATTTGACGTGTAGCTATGAGTAGTAAGGTAATGGCTTTAGGTTCTTATTTGAGAAAGGATTTGTAAGGTTTAGTATGTGCTAAGGAAGCATTTTTGTTTAGTTGAAAAAGAAGGGAGATGACTCTTTGTTTGTGTTTAAGTGTCCTCGTAGTTGCCTGAGGTGGCGATAAAGGTTTGCTTTGGGATTGTGTGTCGGTGATTCGATTCAGCCGTCTACACATTGCTGCGGGTTTTCCATCGATTGGTTTTGTTTCAGTAGCAACTATGGTGTTGGCAATTTGCATATTCAGGCCTAGTTGGCTTGGGTTCTTACGGGTTCATTGGCAGCATCCTGGTTCGACCAAGGCTTTAGTTAGTAGTTTTGAAAGTCGGTGTTCAGAATCATAACTTGGCAGGTTACATCGGATGGTTTGTGGCAGTTTCTATTTGGTTGCAGCATCCTAGTGCCGGGAGGCAGTGGGTGTGGGCAACTTAGCTTCTTTTACTTCAGTTGTGGATGCGGCTATTGGCCTTGGACACCTAGTCCTTGGCTAACCTCTGCAAGAGGCGAGATATTCTAGATTTCAGCAGTGTTCTAGTTAGTACAAGGTGCTTCTACCATGGTTGGACAGACTCAGCGGCGTAAGTTTGAGCTTCAGCAGTGGTGTATGCTTTATGTGGTCAGCTTGTGCGGGTTAAGACTAACGAGGCTATTTTGAGCTCTGATAATACGTAGAGACTGATAATAGCCATTCGTTTCCCCAGGATTTGAAAGCTTGTTTAATTGATTCCTCCGGAGTTATTATTTATGTGAGGTTCTAGTGTTGGTTAGATTCGGCCAGTATGGACGAGAAGTTCACTATGATATATGCTTCGAAGTGGTTGGTTGTTTGCAGAACCAGCAAAGCGGTTGATTCGAGCCAAATGAATGAGTTGAAAGTATATGCAAATATTTCTATGGCTAGATGGTAACTTTGAACCCCAGGCACCTTTTTCCTTTGCCTTCGGGGTGTTTGGACTTGATATTTGTGGCATGGTGGACTTCTTCCTGAGGTGAGATTCGTAAGGCAATTTCACATTTAAATGGTGTTCGAGTGTTCGGAGTAGCAGTAGTGTTTTCTAGAGTTGGGAGCTTGGCTCATGGTTACAAACTTCGTGGTAGGCTTACCACACTTCTTGCAGGATCATGGTATTGGTTTGGGTCTTTTGGACAGATTTCCCTGGTTCATTCACTTTCAGCTGATTCAGACCTGGCACGGTTCAGTTAGCAAATTTGATGTTAGAAAAAATGTTTGTTCGTTGGTTGGTGGTCAGTCAAGGCAGGTAACTTTAGTTTCAATGATATGCTACGGGTTGTTATCTTGGATGGCAAAGCCTAGTAGCCTATATCTTGGCTTAAAACGCATTTGTACAATGGGTGACTTCATTCATGGTAAAGTATAAGCAGGAACGATGGATCTCCGGTGTATCAGTTGATGCTTCGAGGGTGGTTTGAGTGTTCAGCTTGTATACAACTTCCTTTTTGTGGTGCTAAAGGATTCAGTTCAGAATTAAAAAAAAGGGGCTTTTGCGGAACATCGGGTTCATGAGTTAGAGTTTTGGGTTGATGGATTTTTTGGTAAACTTTGTATGGTTTCGAGGATTGGAGTTTTCTGTGTTGATAGCCTTGGTGCTCTAGTTTCGGTGTTGTGTAGGTGCTTTTTGGTTAAGATTCTTAAGGTTCAGTTTGGGTTGGCAGATCTTTAGAGGTTAAAATCTAGTTTGGCTAGTAAGAAACTAAGGCTTGTTTCTGTTCTGTTGGGTGTCGCCCGGTCGTGGAGGCTACCCGGGTTGTCTGAGAGAGTAGTGCGGGCGTTGTATCCGCTATTCTTAAATCTCTGGTATTTTCTTCCTTCCTAACTTTCGGGGATGAAAGTCTTTTTAGTAGTGGATGATGTAATGACCCTTCCGGTCATTTAAACGTTTTTGCTTTCTTGTACCATTAGAGCTTACTTGTAGCGGCCCAAGTCACCTATGGCTTGTCGGGACCGGTAGTTCGGCGCCCGTGCCATTTGTTTGGTCTTTATGACCGTTCCTTGTTTTAGATCTTCAACTTTGGAAATCGTTGACTTCCGACAATATTCTTGGTAATATCAAAGAATTAAACCAAGGTTCTAGGTCAAAGGAATCCCTTACTAAAAAGTTCGAGTTAAAGAAATGCCTCGTGTAACACCTCACCCGTTTGGAAGGTTTGAAGTAACCCGTGCCTTTGGGGTAAGACTAATAGTGTCTAATATACTAAGAAGGATGTGTTATGAGGTATTGTAATCGCAAAATGGTCGTATGATAAGTTTTGAAGTCAAGCAAGTTGCGAAACAAAAGTCGGAAAAAGTTATTGTAAATTCCTTTAAGGAATTCTCTTCAAATTTGGGTTAAATGTTTTTGGGTGTTTCTCCCTATCTATAAAGAGTTAGTGGTCCCCCAATATACCAATTTGAAGGTCTACGAGTCTAGTTTCCAACACACTAAATCGTTTATCCATACAACTTCAGAATAGAGAGATATTCACGTTTTCGTAAGACTACACAAGCAGACAGTCAAGGTGGGGCCTACATCCTAAGTCGGTTCAGCTTATAAAAGCTGATTTCTCCTTCGTTTTAACTCATTTTTTTCACCCAAATTTTTTTCAGACACGTCAAGGTGGAGTCTACGAGTCTAGTTTCCAACGCACTAAATTGTTTGTCCATACAACTTCAGAATAGAGAGATATTCACGTTTTCGTAAGACTGCACAAGCAGACACGTCAAGGTGGGGCCTACATCCTAAGTTGGTTCAGCTTATAAAAGCTGATTTCTCCTTCATTTTAAATCATTTTTTAACCCAAAAGCTTCAAAAAATCAGAAGGAAAGTTCATAAATAATCCATGGACTTTTATCCTTTCAATTCGGAAGTTTAACGGAAGTTGCTCTACGTCGCGAGCTCATCATTTTGGTATAGTTTTCCCCGTCGATTTCATGGCGTATCTTCGTGGGTGTCGATGCAACAAGCTAGCAGGTGTTTTCTGAGTATTTGGCAGTAGATATGGAGTTATTATTGTGAGGTATGGATCTCGTACACTTATCTATTTGTTGGATCAAGATTTTAAGCTTCTAGTTACGAAAAGTTGTTGTTGCCGATATCTTGTAGTAGTTTCTTGTTGATTTTGGATCTGTTTGTTGTTCCTGCAAGGAGGCAGGTTGTTAATCTTGGGATATTCAATATTTTTGTCAAGGAATCTCTCCCCTACGACCCTCCTTCGTTATTATATGTTCTAGTATTGTTTTATGGATTTCTGAGCCACGAAGTGGTATTTTGGATTTGTGGCTTTGGACAGCCCCTTTATCTTGTTATGTTTGGTTATTGTTGTGGTGTTATGGTTGTGGTAAGGTGATGGAGGGATTGGGAAATTGTGCGATTCTTTTTGGGATCGCATACGATAGTGATTGGATTGGACAATGTGAAGTACGCCTTGAAATAGTGCCTCGGGAGCTCGTCGCTACTTTGAGATGTGGTTAACGTATTGTTGTTGGATTTAGCTGCCATTTGTTATTGTTATTGGACTCATTTTTATGCTTTGGAGTTGGCTGGTCGCGAGTGTGACATTAACACCTTATCAATTGGCTATGGCTCGTTCTTTCAGCCTTGTCGATTCTAGCAATTGTTCCATTACCTTGGTTGGTCAGGCTTCATAGAGACGCCTTTGGGGCTTCAGTTAAAAGTATTTGTTTTGTGTGATTCAGAGATTCCTGGAGCTGTTCGAGTCTGGACGATGCCGTTCCCGCAGCTAGTCATCGGATGACAGGTAGGTTATGGTTTTCCCCTATCTAGACTCTGCGTATATAGGCTATAACTGCATTAATTAGCATCCTTGGATGGGTTGTTATAGGTTGATACCCCAAAACTTGTCCTCCTTTCGTTCGTCTATTTCATACGTTGTTTGTAGTATTCGCGTAGTAATGTATATTACCTTTATGGTCCTGTGTGTCCTTGTATTGACTCTGGAACATAGATGGTGGGCTAATTGGGAATGTCCGCGAGTCCCGGACATAGAGATTATCCTTTTAGGCTGGTTATGTCTGCTGAGTAGCTATTGGGCCTGTGCAGGGTTGATAGGAATTATTGTGAGCCGTTGGGCTACTTGTATATTTGTGTGCGAGCATATCATCCATGAAAAAGGTTTTCCCCTGCATGTTTTACTACAGTTTTGGCTGTGAGCCACTACTGACAATTTTCCTAAATTTGCATGGCCCTGGGGGCCCGTTTTTGGTACTATTGTTGATAGAAAAGGGTATTTTTGGATGTTTTTGCACTGATTTTATTACTGGTACTAGTCTCTGCGGGGCAGAGCACCAGACTTGATTTTATTACTGATATTAGTCTCTGCGGGGCGGAGCACTAGACTTGATTTACTACAGTTTTAGACCCGGTTATGCCGGGGCACCCTTGGAGGGGTTTTTGAGGAATTTTCTACTACTTTAGTCCTGGACGGGGTCGGGCATGCATACTTGAGACTGGGTCTCTATCTTGATCCCGGACTTGCTTCCGGATGACATGTCTTGATACTGAGTTTTAGTATGGGGTCGGGGACCTCTATGGACCTTGCCGCTCTCGGCCTAAGGCTTCGGGCTGCGTGCGCTGAAGGGAAGGGTATACGGTGGAGTAGAGGTATACATGCTGAGTCCTTCCATGGAACCTACCTACTAGGCCCGATTGGCACCGGAGGAGGTATATACAGAGGTTCTATTTCATATCATACCATATCATGCATTGGATTCCACCCTTGTTTGCTGTGTGTTTAGTGTACGCTCCGGTAGTATGGGATGCCGGAGGGTTTGCTTTCACTTGATTGTGTTCCTCGATTGTATGGGTGGCCGTTGGGACTGTAGGTAGACTATATTTACTCCTGTTTTTACTTAGAGCTTGTCTTGGCACCCGGTTCTTGAAAGATTAGTGATGGCTAGCCTGTTGAGGCTTTGGTTGTGGGATTTTTGATTATTGAGAGGGCTTTAGAGTCCTATATTATTGAGGAACTTTTGTGTGGCCTTCTGAGCAGAGTGTGAGACTCTGGTTCTATTCTTGTGGGAAGCTGAGTGGTATCTCTCGGTTATTGTGGCCTAGTTATTTCATCCTAGGGTTATACTTGTGAGGTGATTCCCTGGTTATGCTATCATATGATTGGATTGGTATTATGATTTCCTTATACTGGTTGATTCCATTTTGAGTATGTTAGACTGCTCTTCGTCTTTTCCTTCCACTTGAGGTTACCGGTATACCGCTATTTTCTCAACTCTCTCTCTACTTACTTATATTGTTGTGCAGGGACTCCAGGTGCGTTCTCCTTTCCTTCACCTGTGATTCTGTGTAATTGTATCTCTGTGCTAGCATGTGTTACTTGAAGCTCTTGGTTATGGATGATCTGTGCTAGCTCTTTGTGCCTTGCTTATTGCCTCAGTGACTGCTTTCTTGCTATCTGTTACTTACTGCTTTTATATCTTATATGCGCTCAGTCGGCCTATGATACCTACTTAGTACCCGTGGTTTTGGTGCTCATACTACACTTCTGCACTTTTTTGTGCAGATATTAGCTACGCTTTCGCCGTTGATCACGTTGGAGACTCGTGCAACTTTTGGATCTTTGAGACTAGGGTGAGCGCCTGATGGTCGGGGCTTGTCTATATCTCATCTGTTGTACTGTTGCTCCTTGTACTTTCGGAGGCAATTTATGTTGTATTTTGCTACTACTTGCACTTGTATCCTATTAGAAGCTTTTGTACTATTGATACCAAGTCTTGGTGTTGGTGTAGTTTCCTTTATGTATTTATATTCGAGTTTTGCTTTCGCTTATTTGTGCTTGCTCGTGCGTTTTGGTTAGGTAGTAGCCCATTACTAACCGTTTTGGGCTACGAGAATTGGTTCGCCTACTGGGGATTGTAGGTGCCATCATGACTTGAGAAATCAGGTCGTGACACAAACTACCATGGTCAATTTGTCATTTGTTGGAACATGAGCAGTAGTGCTCCAAGTCCCACAAGAAACTTTCCAGTTCCTTAGCACCACGAACACCATCAAAGTACTTCAGTTTTGGGATCTTAATTTTGGCATGTTCTTCACCGCCAGGAGACGAACCAGTAACAGCCCGGCAAAGGACCACAACCTCTGCCTTAAGATCTTTGTTTTCCTTCAACAAGCGTTTAATTTGTGCACTCACAGTTCCACTTAATTTGAGTAAGTCAGCCATCTACCCATCAACAGTAGTGCGAAGACTCTGAATTTCTACATTGATACCATTAATCTATGTTAAGACAATAACTAAATCTTCATCATCTTCGACCAGGCCAAGTATGGCTTCTAGCCTTGAAACTTTCTCCACAACTCATTGTAGTTCACTCCGCCAGCCATCACAACACAAAGATTTGGTACCAATTATAATAGGATCAACTCCCTCCGGTTTGATACCACTCGACAGCCACGCACTTTGGCCTCATCCCTTACTTTTTCTCTCATTACTTATTTTTCCTAGGCATACGAAATGAACAACATAAGTACGTACAAGAAATCAATTTTCCAACTTTGTATTAAACTTGTGCCATAAAGAAGAACACAACAGTTAGCCTTACAAAATTAGCCAACACAGCCAATATACCTTGTGGCTGGCCTACCAGTGTCTATTAATAGACCACAGGCCCCAGTCACATGCCTGGCACATGTCACTATCCTAAAACAGCTTGATATCCCCAACTTCTAGGCCATTTAAAAATTCAAATTATAAAATTCAAATAAACAAGTTCAACTGATGCTGATGACTAAGCCAAAATGACTGAAAACTACGAAACTACCCAACTGCCAACACATGTTCAAGGCACACGCACGCAACCTTTAAATCTAGCGCCAAACTCCCACTCTGGCGCCCAGCTTATCTCTCTGCTCACGTGTATGTCTTCTGCGTAGGTTCTGCCCTGCACAGTTTTCCATTGGTACCCATTTTTCTTAGTCGTCTCCTTAGCTCAACACATAGCCTATAAACTTGTCTTAGCCACGATCCTTCCACAACCATAGCTTTTTCTTTCCTTAGCTTGTCTAGACCTTATCATGCCTTAGCCACGTCTTGCCTTGCATGCCTTAGCCATGCCACTGCCAAGGTCTTGCAATGCCCTACCAACATCTGCCACATGTGCCCATGCTGGCAGATTGGCCTGAAGTAAACTTGAACCAAACCAAAGTCATTGGGTCTTGGCTAGGTGCATCCTGTAAATCCCCATACATGCCTGAGTTGCCTGAACCATCAAGCTGAGGGTCTAACACGTAGACATCTCATAGAATCATGCCTCATACTATAAAACTGACATAGAACCCTGCTAAAGGTTGAACTCATCTCTCAACCTTTCTTTAATGCTGCGAGGTACATACTTCTCTAAGAAAGCCTTAGAGAACTGAGCCCAAGTCATAAGAGGTGACCCAGCTGGTCTGAACTAATGATAAGCTTTCCACCACTGCTTAGCTAACCCCTCCATCTAAAAAGCAGTGTTATCAACCCCGTGTGACTCCACTAAAATGAGGTTATGCAACCTTTCCTAGAAACTCACTAGAAACTCATGGGCATCCTTTCTAGGAGCACCTGAAAACCTCAGAGGACCCAATCTAATAAACCTACCATGCATCATTTTCTCTTCAGAAGACATAGCTGGGCTAGCTATGATAGGCTGAACAATAATAGGAATTGACAATACCTCTAAACGAGGAGCCATAGTAGAAGGCTGTGCTCCTGAACCCTGAAAACCCTGTGCGCTGCTTGAGTTGAAGTTTGTGCCTCATCTCTAACCTTGAACCACTCGGAGTTCTAGGCAACGTCCTTACCTATGACATACCCTCTCAAAACCAAGAAGCCTAACCAATGTATCTCGAAGGATTGGCTAGAGGCTGGGCTGGCCCCATTCCCTCTAGCTGATACTAAACATCTTTAATATCTACCTCTGGTTTAGGTAACGGTGCCCTAGTCTGGGCCTGATCTTGTGCCACAGCTCGTTCCTAGACTTGACCTCTAAGTCTACCTTTACCTTGACCCCTAGCTATAGGCACAAAAGCCTCGTCCTCTCCCATTGACGATCTAGTCTAACCTATTTGAGAAACAATGAAACAAATGTAATTTAGAAGTCGTTAGAGTCAAGAACACATGCTAAGGAAAAAAAGATGGAATTTTCCTAAGAATGACCTATAGCCTCCCTCAAATAGGATACGAACATCATTGTACCAATCCGCAAGACTCTACTAAGCACTTGCTCTTGTACTAGTAAGATCGGTGAACTTAAAGCTCTGATACCACACTAACACAATCAAAAATTGGTCCATGATGACGCCTACTATAACCCTCCAGCAGGCAAGAAAAAATCCAAGAAAAACATTGATAGTAAAGATTAATAATAAATAATAAGGAAAACAAACATGAGATAAATTGGCCACAAAGTATAGATATATAAATAACGGGTACAATTTATACATCATGGGCCTTAAACAAACATTGAAAGACGATATATACAAGATACCAACCCCGGACCTGGTGTCACCATTACAAGAGCCTCTAAAAGTACAAGACTAAGTTTAAATAGAGATACAATTGTCAATATATAAAAATACAAAATAAAGACAGTAAGTATAAGAAGAAAATCAGTAAATCTCCAGACGCCAAAATCTTACCTCGATCTGAAAAATAACAATCCACAAATGACCAGAAGATAAATGGAGGTGACTTATACTAGGTGCTGCATCAGAAAAAATGCAGAGGTGTAGTATGAGTACCAAAACATGGGGTACTTGGTAGGCATCATGGGCCGATCAAGCTCGGAAAATAGAATAAATGATAAGAGACATAAAAGCAAAATATATACTAGAAACTAACCTAGAAATCTCACATATAACATGAATAGCGTGAAGATAATAGTAATAATACACACAATATAGGTACACAATAAGGATGTCGTGCAGTAAAGGAAGATGCAATGCAATATATGGCCAATGCAAAAAAGTAAAACCTAGAATTATTTCTCGGGCCGCTGGAGATCATCAACATATGCAATAAAGTAAATAACCCAAAATTTATCCTTTGAGCCACCTAAAATCATACCCCGGACTCATCAACAGAAAGTAAATGGAGAAAATATCCAAAAATGTCCCTCAGACTGAGTATAAAAAGTGTGACACGGTCTTTCTAACTCAAAAATAAATGAAAAATCAATGGAATCCTTTCGGTAACTTAAAAACCATAGTAAAGTGGTACAATCTCTTTTTAAAACCAAAAGCCAGTACCAAATCATGCCATGATCCATTTACATGTATGTATGACTGTATGCGTGCCATTACACACACATGCACACATACATATATATATATATACACACATATATGTATATATATTTGTATGTATAAGTATGCACCAAATAGGGTAAAACCACCCTTCAAACAAGTCACACTAACCTGTAGTCCAGCCAGTCCAAAACCACGGGCCCAAGCCGAAAATCTCATAACATAAGGAATAATACGGAAAAAAGAAGTGATAAGCATAACCCAAACAATAAAAGTCTACTCTACCACTAAATTCTCCCCTAAAACTAACCAAACAATAAAAGTCAACTCTACCACGAAACCCTCCCCTAAAACTATACTAAGGATTCTTAATCTAATCACACTAAGGTTACAGGCAACCTAAACTAAAGTTTAAGAGGAAATACTAGTCTAAGGTCCCAAAAGTGGCTAGTTAACTAGAAGAGTGTTATAGCCTAATACTATCCTACAATTTACCCTAATAATCATGAAACTTATAATATATACTATCTAACCGAGCTAAGTCTAAGGAAAGTCGACCGTAACCTACCTCAAAGTTGAACGACAAATACGAACCATCACTCGGAAGCCTTCCTCTTTTGCAGTGCCTCAGATTGCTGCCACGATATCACAAATATAATCTATACATCAATACAGGACTAATTACACCCATATTAATATTTTATAATTTAGGCCAAAAATTGGGTAAAAAATTGACACTCGGGGCTCATCAATGAAATCAGAAATACACTCCATAATTAACCTCCCTACAAGGTAAGGATAACATGTGTAAAAGCTGGGCAAATATAGGATTGAATTCGGACCTCAAATGGTCTCGAAAGAATACTTTATTAGCGGAGAAATCAAGAACATAGGACCCAATGTGGAATAAAACACGAAATTGATGCTAGAACGGGTGCTAGAATTTAAGGGGAAGAGAATTACCTCAAAAGATCAAGAAATCTTCAAAAATTGATGAATATCTCCCTTACCCGAGCTCACAATATCTAAGGAAATATTTTGAAACTTAGAAAATAATTAAAGTAGAAGACACTTTATAGTCTCAGTGATTGTCGCTCCTGTAAAACTTTCATCACAGGTGAGACACTGCAGGAGCTGAGACCAGTTATCTTCTCAAGCTCTGTAGGAGAGGCCGCGATCCCATAGGGAAAGCCTGCAGTGGCGAACAAAATGCCGCAGAAGCAGAGGCAGGTGCACAGTTCACCCTCTGCAGGAGCGGCTTATTCTTCACAAGAATGGGAGCCGCTGACATCACCAGCCATGGATGGTGTGGCTGACCCACCGCAAGAATGGCTTCGCTAGTGCAAGCCAAGATCTGCAGGATGTCAAGTGTGGGGGTAGATTCTAGTATATGTGCAGTTTATATATATATATATATATATATATATATATATATATATATATATGTATATAATGCTTCTTGTGAATCATGAAAAGATAAGTTAATTGGGGTAACACTTTATCTCCATTAACCATAACTTTGATTATTGGTAGTTGGAGTTTTTAATTGATAAATATTAAGTATGAAGTATGTTTTAGTTTATGTCTTGTTATTATCCTTGTTTTTAGTATAATTGCTTTGCTAACATGCAATTTAATGAAATCTTTTATTGTTTCTTTGAACAGGGTAGCAAACCAATGCCAAAAGCAAGAAAAGATACAAATATTTTTAGCTATTGATACACGATCTTAATGTAGCTTTAATTTAACAAAATAAGTCTCTTACATTATGCTCAATATTATTTATTTTAATTTACACGATATGATTTTTCATGTTAAAGAGTTTTCGATTTTGTGAAGGCAAGGACAAACATCTTCAACTCGGGAATTCATTAGAATTGAGAAAAATTATGATCACAAAATAGACGAAATCAATAAACTTTGCGAACTTGGTCTGGATGTTTCTCAAGGAGAAATAATGGATGACACTAATTTTTGAAAAATAAAATTAGGCCTTCTTTTATTATCCGTTTTTAGCCTCTTTGTTTTCAACTAAAATATATATAATAAACTTTTCCTTTTAGAACCCTTCTTTGAGCCTTAATACTAATTTTTATCGACACCTCAATTTATATAAAAGAAAAGAAGAGATTGGTATATATACTATTTATATGGTCAACTCCAAAGCTCTTCCAGCTAAATTGAGTAGAGATTGGTATCTGTCATGACCCAAAACTCAATAGTAATGGAACCTATAACACCCACCATGATAGGTAAGCCAAACCTCACACATACATAAAAAATTGACATAAATAGAAAGCGAAAGAAAATAGACATAATACTAAAACTCTAATAATAGTTTCGTAAAATAATGGTAAAGGACTATTAAAAAGTCAACAACAACCCAAGGTCTACTATTCACAAGGTACAAGCCTGTAAAATAACGAGTACAATGAATGAGTCCATCATTACAGTGATAAAGATAGAGAAATACGAAAGTCGCTAGGATCAACAACCGCTACCTCAAGGATTTCTGTAGTGCAACCACCACATAACCATGAAACCAACATGTAATTAAATATTCCATCTTTACGGTGAATTAAGGCATAATTATCCATCTAAAAAAGTCCCTAGTTGACAATTGAAAATCTTGGGCAAAAGTGAGGTCAGATTAAAATATAGTGTTCAGTGCCTTCAAGGTAATTCACATTTTGCGTGATATCGTGTGGTAGTGTGGCATCTAATAGTGGATAGCTAACTGCCGTAGGATCCCATAAGAAGTATCAGGATGACAATCAGAGTCATAGTGTCATGACCTAATTTCTCAGGTCATGAAGGAACCTACAATCCCCCAATAGGCGAACCAATCCCCATAGCCCAGAATGGTTAGTAACGGGCTACTATCTAACCAATACGCTCAATATAAGCAGAAAAAAGTGGAAGCAAATACAATAGAGAAAAAAGCGGAAGCAAATAACCTTAATATATATATAAACAAGGAAACTACACCAACCCCAAGACTTGGTATCGATAGTACATAAAATTCTAATAGAATACCAGTGCTAGAAGTAAAAAAATAGAATATACAACTATCTTCGAATAAATAAAGAGTAGAAGTGCCAAAAGATGAGATGTGATCAAGCCCCGATCGTCAGGCGCTCACCCTAGTCTCGAATATCCAAGCTGCATGAGTTTCCACGAGATCAACGGCAAAAGCTCACACTAATATCTGCACCAAAAAGATGCAAAAGTGTAGTATGAGCACCAATTGCAAAGCAACGGGTACCCAGTAGGCATCATTGGCCGACAAAGCGCATATAAGATATACAAACAGTAAGAAGCAGATAGCAACAAATTAGTCACAGAAACAATAGAGAAAGCACATAAAAACTAGCACGGATAGAAGTAAACAAGAATTACAAACAAGCTATTCTAGCCATAGAAGATATATATAATCCAAAACACATGTGAAGGAAAGAAGAACGCACCTGGAGTCCTTGCAACAACAATATATATAAGAGAGAGTTGAGAAAATAATGGTATACCGGTAACCTCAAGTAAAAGATAAGAAAGGAAAGAAAGTATACATAATCAGGCTAGAGCAATATAAATAACGGAATCATGCTTAAAACACCATTTCAAGATTAGAGAAATCCAATAGCAATATTACATTTGCAACCCTAGGATGGAATAAACTAAGACACAAAGAATCGAAACCACTAATCTGCACCAAGAAAAAAGGTAGGATCCGCTAACCCATAAATACTCAGAAGGCCACATCAACAGTGCCTCAACAATGTAGGAACCACTAGGCCATTATTAATCAAAATATCCAATAATCGGAGCCTCAACATGCTAGAATCCACTAAACGACCAAGAACCAAAGGCCATAACAAGCTCTATAATATGATAGGAGTAATAAAATCTACCTACAGTCCCAACGGCCACCCATACAATCGAGGAACACAAACAAGTGAAAATAAACTCTTCGACATCCCATACTACCAGAGCATACACTGCACACACAACAAACAAGGGTGGAATCTGAATACAATATGCATGGTGATATGATATGATGGAACTAGTGATAGTAACCCTGTATGCACCTCCTCCGGTGCCCATGGGCCCAATAGGAGAACCCATGGTGGGATATACCTACTATACATCAACTACAATGTATACCCCTCCTCTGTCATGCTAGGCCAGTAGCCCCTGGTCCTAGAGCGGTTGCTTTTAGATATTTTTGTAGTTATTTTCCATTCTTGCCATTTTATTTTATCATTGTGCATAACTGTGGTCCCGAGACCATGACTTGGATTTAGGGGAAGTTTCCAGGTCAGTTCTCTTGATTGGAGGGTATTTTGCTCTGTCTTGACTTGCTATGTGTTATATTCCTTTGAACGTGGGAATTTACATGCTCATTCTGCATCCTCATGTCATCTGTATAGAGAGGAATGATTTTCGAGGTTTTGGTCTAAACTTGAGATTCACTATAATTATTATGATTTTTGGATCTTAAAGGAATTATTTTTGTTTTACTATTGGTTTTGGAAAGAAAAGGAAAATACTATTTTTATGCCGGTCCGAGGGACGTTTCCAGACCTTTTCTCTATTTACCTTCTGTTGATGAGTCCGATGATCAATTTCGAGTGCCCCAATGTGTTATTCTGGGTTTTATTTTCTATGCATATGTTGATGAGTCCGATGTAAAATTCCGAGCGCCCGATGCGATATTTTAGGGTTTTACTTTATATGCATATGTTGATGAATCTGATGTTAAATTCTGGGTGCCCGATGTGTTATTTTGGATTTTACTTTTATACATATATGCATCACATCATCTCCCCTCGCGTTTCATTGGCTTGAGTATACTTGGGTTGTCGGTTTCTTGGATTGATTCTGTTGTTATTTTTCTTTCTTGCTGGTTCAGTTAGTTCTGTTTTTGGTTTTGTAACTAGATTTAGGTGGATCCCTGTAGTTAGCTTACTTTCCTGTAATTTATATTATATATTATCTTTCTGCGCTCGGTCGGCCTATGATGCCTACTGGGTACCCGCTGTCTTAGTACTTATACTACACTCTACATCTTTTTCTGATGCAGCACCTAGTACGAGCCACCCTCACTGATCCTCCCATCATTTGAGGCCTGTTGCAGTTAGGATCGCGGTGAGCTCCCGTCGCCTTGGAGACTTTACATGCTTCCCATCTATCATATCTGTCTATATTTTGTATTTTTGATAGACAGAGTCTGTTGTATAGCTACTCCGTACTTTAGATGCTCTTGTACCGGTGACACCAGGTCTGAGTTGGTTCTTGTATATTTTGTCTTCTTGGTCACTTTAGGACCATTTTTGTATATTTAGTACAGTTGGTATGTATATATGGTATTGGCCCTATCTCCCTTATATTCTTAACTTCCACTTTCTTTATATAAACTGCTTTATTTATCTTCCACATGTGTTGGGTTGACTTGCCTACTGGGAGGTTATGTAGGCGCCATCATGGCCCGATTTTGGGTCGTTACACAACTCGTCCCAACTGGAACTAGGGAAAATAATGAGAACAACCCAACCAGAATAGAAATAGGAGAAAACTATCGGAGCAACCCATTCACATGCCAACTTCCTGAACCAAACAATTACAGAAGGTCGATTTTTAATTTCCAGAGAAAATCTAACCTATCCAATGCCCACTGGCATAACCACACCATTATCCTTAAGACAAAACCTTAATCTCCGGCATATAACAACCGGTATTACACCAAACTAACAGAAGGACTTCTAGCAAAGGCTGGAGAATGGCCAAGGTAACAACCACCCTAGACCGCTAGAAATTGTATAACTTAAACACCAACTCTAGAACCATAGGAAAGAACTAGAAACAAGGCTAACATGACCTACCCCCCAGTCACAACTCCAGGTAGTCATCTCTCAAGGACAACTCACCCTATCCACTACTAAAAAGAATCAGCTTACCAAGAAGTTACATGCATAAACACTACAACTCAAGTAGTAATACAACTAAACAAGAAGCAGGTAGACATATAAGTAAAAACACGAAAAAGAGTCAGAATCGCAATGCGAACAATGCCAGCATTAGCTAATGGTAACAAGCCTACCAAGAGGGGCATAAACAGGAGAGGTCTATCACTGGACTGAGTAGCCGATGTGGAAGGCTCAACCATCCCTCGCTGGGGATAATCTCTAAAATAGTGACCAACCACTCCATAACCTTAACAACCCAATGAAGCCCAGGTCTGACGCACAGTGCCTGTTGACTCTGGATGGATACCTGAACCACCTGGCTGAAAGCCACCTCTAACCATGTGGGGACCACCCCTAATACCCTGCACACTACCTCTTGCTATCTGGGGACCACCCCTAATACCTTGCGCACCGCCTCTAGCCGGTGGCACTGGAGATCTGGGAGATAAGACCTACTGACCCTGCTTACTGTAAGGTGGGATCGTAGGGAAATCCCTTGCAAAGTGAACATGCTCACCGTATTGCAAACAAATTCCACTAGATGAAGTCAGTCAGGAAGCCCTCCTTAAGCCTGTCCGGCCACCACAACCCACACGCCATGAATGCAAACCACGAGAACCCTGACCTACACCATGTCTACTCTTCTCAGCATGCTCTGTACAACCATCCTCAGGAACTTATGGAGCCTCTAAAACTGGTCTGCTAGATAAGAAGCAATGGAACCGATCCCTAGCAGAGAATCCCCTACCTCGAGTCTGAGAATCTCAGAAACTGCTATGATAACGGCGCCTCTTAGCACTACCTCTATAAGCCTTACGAAATAAACCCTCTATAGCCCAAGCATGATCAACTACCTGAAGAAAAATAGTCCCAACTGTAACTAAGTTCTCGATCGCCAAACGGTTTGGTGAAATCAATCCTCCAATAAAACTCTGAACTCTCTAAAACTCTGTAGGCACAGTCCTAGCGGTGTGCCTAACCACCTCATGAAACTTCACCTCATACTCCAATACTGACATACAACCCTGCTGGAGAACTGGGACCTCAAATCCAACTGAAGCACCGCTCGAAGAACCAGGAACTGCCCCAATCTGTGGTATTGATACACCCTCCAGAAAATTTGGAGTCCTAACCATGGTATCCTGAAGGACTAGGGTAGCATGGAAACCTACTAGAGGCTGGGCTTACCCCAAACCCCCTAACTGATGCGGTAAACTCACACTATGAAATCTTGGCCCTGACGGAAGCACTGAAGCAATAGGCACATAAGCCTCAACATCACCCGCTGTCCTACTCATCTTAGGCATTTGAGAAGGAATGAAACAAATGAAATTCAAGAGTCGATAGAGACAGGTACACACAATAGGGAGCCAAAAAGATGGAACTTTTCCTAATAATGCCATCTAGCCTCCCACAGATAGGATACAAACGTCATCATACTGATTTGTGAGACTCTACTTAGACACTTTCTCTTAAACCAATGACACCAGAGAACCTAAAGCTCTGATGCCAAGATATCACAACCTAATTTCTCATGTCATGATGGCAACTACAACCCTCCAAGTAGGTAAACCAATCTCCATAACCCGGAATGATTAGTAATGGGCTACTACCTAACCAGTACACATAATATAAGCAGAAATAAGCGGAAGCATATATAATAAAGAACAACACGGAAGCAAATAATCTGAATATATATATATAAAAGGAAACTACACCAACCCCAAGAGTTGGTATCGATAGTACATGAGCTTCTAATAGAATACAAGTGCTAGAAGTAACAAAATATAATATATAACTATCTATGAATAAATAAAGAGTAGAAGTGCTAAAAGATGAGATATGGTCAAGCCTCAGTCGTTAGGAGCTCACCCTAGTCTCGAATATCAAAGATGCATGAGTCTCCATGCGATCAACATCAAAAGCTCACACTAATATCTGCACCAAAAAGATGCAAAAGTAAAGTATGAGCACCAATTGTTAAGCAACGGGTACCCAGTAGACATCATCGGCCGACTGAGTGCATATAAGATATAAAAATAGTAAGAAGCAAATAGCAACGAAGCAGTCATAGAAACAATAGAGAAATAACATGGAAACTAGCACAGATAGAAGTAAAGAAGAATTACAAACAAGCTATGCTAGCCACAGAAGATATATATAACCCAGAACACAGGTGAAGGAAAGAAGAACGCACCTGAAGTCCTAGCAACAACAATATATATAAGAGAGAGTTGAGAAAATAGCGGTATACCATAACCTCAAGTAAAAAAGAAGGAAGAAAAGCAAGTATACATAATTAGGCTAGAGCAATATAACTAACAGAATCATGCTTAAAACACCGTTTCAAGATTAGAGAAATCAGATAGCAATCTCATAATTACAACTCTAGGATGGAATAAACTAAGCCACAAAGAATCGAAACCACTAATCATCACCAAGAAAAAAGTTAGGATCCTCTAACCCATAAATACTCAGGAGCCCACATCAACAGTGCCTCAACAATCTAGGAACCACTAGGCCATTATTAATCAAAATATCCAATAATCGGAGCCTCAACATGCTAGAATCCACTAAACGACCAAGAACCGAAGGCCATAACAAGCTCTATAATATGATAGGAGTAATAAAATCTACCTACAGTCCCAACGGCTGCCCATACAATCGAGAAACACAAACAAGTGAAAACAAACTCTTAGACATCCCATACTACCTGAGCATACACTGAGCACACAACAAACAAGGGTGGAATCTGAATCCAATATGCATGGTGATATGACATGATGGAACCAGTGATAGTAACCCTGTATGCACATCCTCCGGTGCTCGTGGGCCCAATAGGAGGACCCATGGTGGGATATACCTACTATACATCAACTACAATGTATACCCCTCCTCTGTCATGCTAGGCCAGTAGCCCCTGGTCCTAGAGCGGTTGCTTTTAGATATTTTTGTAGTTATTTTCCATTCTTGCCATTTTATTTTATCATTGTGCATAACTGTGGTCCCGAGACCATGACTTGGATTTAGGGGAAGTTTCCAGGTCAGTTCTCTTGATTGGAGGGTATTTTGCTCTGTCTTGACTTGCTATGTGTTATATTCCTTTGAACGTGGGAATTTACATGCTCATTCTGCATCCTCATGTCATCTGTATAGAGAGGAATGATTTTCGAGGTTTTGGTCTAAACTTGAGATTCACTATAATTATTATGATTTTTGGATCTTAAAGGAATTATTTTTGTTTTACTATTGGTTTTGGAAAGAAAAGGAAAATACTATTTTTATGCCGGTCCGAGGGACGTTTCCAGACCTTTTCTCTATTTACCTTCTGTTGATGAGTCCGATGATCAATTCCGAGTGCCCCAATGTGTTATTCCGGGTTTTATTTTCTATGCATATGTTGATGAGTCCGATGTTAAATTCCGAGCGCCCAATGCGATATTTTGGGGTTTTACTTTATATGCATATGTTGATGAATCCGATGTTAAATTCTTGGTGCCCGATGTGTTATTTTGGATTTTACTTTTATACATATATGCATCACATCATCTCCCCTCGCGTTTCATTGGCTTGAGTATACTTGGGTTGTCGGTTTCTTGGATTGATTCTGTTGTTATTTTTCTTTCTTGCTGGTTCAGTTAGTTCTGTTTTTGTTTTTGTAACTAGATTTAGGTGGATCCCTGTAGTTAGCTTACTTTCCTGTAATTTATATTATATATTATCTTTCTGCACTCGGTCGGCCTATGATGCCTACTGGGTACCCGCTGTCTTAGTACTTATACTACACTCTGCATCTTTTTCTGATGTAGCACCTAGTACGAGCCACCCTCACTGATCCTCCCATCGTTTGAGGCCTATTGCAGTTAGGATCGCGGTTAGCTCTCGGCGCCTTGGAGACTTTACATGCTTCCCATATATCATATCTGTCTATATTTTGTATTTTTGATAGACAGAGTCTGTTGTATGGAGATCGTTTCAGAAAGGTCTTGTTACTAAGGTGAAGCTTATCACAACTTTTCTCCCTCAGACGGATGGCCATACTGAGCGTACTATTCAGACTTTGGAGGATATGTTGAGGGCTTGTGTTATTGACTTCAAAGGAAATTGGGATGATCACTTACCTCTTATCGAGTTTTCCTACAACAAAAGTTTCTACTCTAGCATCCAGATGGCTCCGTATGAGGCACTTTATGGCCGGAGGTGTAGTTCTCCTATTGGTTGGTTCAAGGTTAGTGAGGTAGCATTGATTGGTCCAGATTCGGTTCATGAGACCATGGAGAAAGTTTAGCTTATTCAGGAAAGGTTGAAGACCACTCAAAGTCAATAGAAATCTTATGCGGATGTGAGGAGAAGGGAGTTAGAATTTGAAGTTAATGATTGGGTTTTCCTTAAGGTGTCACCCATGAAGGGTGTGATGAGATTTGGCAAGAAAAGAAAGCTCAGTCCCTATTTTGTAGGTCCTTATCGGATTTCGAGGAGAGTTCGTAGTGTTGCTTATGAGTTGGAGTTGCCAGCAGAGTTGGAAGCGGTTCACCCACTTTTTCATGTTTCTTTGTTGAAGAAGTGTGTTAGCGACCCGAGCTTGATTGTTCCTTTGGAAGATGTAGGTGTGAAGGGTAGTCTCACTTATGAGGAGGTTCCCGTGGAGATTTTTGATCGTCAAATTCGGAGGTTATGGAATAAAGAAGTCGCTTCGGTAAAAGTCCTTTAGAGGAATCAGCTTGTTGAAGGTGCTACTTGGGAAGCGGAAGAGGCCATGAAGGCCAAATATCCTCATCTCTTTCCTTCCGACTTAGTTCCAGCTTGAGGTACTAGTTTTCTCCTTAGTATATCCCCCCGATTCTACTCTGTCAGTTCCTCTCATGATTTTAGCATGCATCCATGTTTTACGAAGTTAGTTTATCATGTTTTCAAGTTGAAAAGGTCAAGTTTTATGATTACCCCTTGATTTCTATGTTCTGATGTTTTGTTGGGTTGTTTTCCCTTCAGCTTCCCTTGTCTAGCCTTCATTCGAGGATGAATGATCCCAAGGGGGGGATATTGTAATACCCCGTACACATATCAAGCTATCAAATCCTAAATCTATCAAGGTTGCTATATTTACTGCAAATGGTATGGTCACCACGGGCAGTGCCACATGCGACGCAGCTTAGACGGCCCGTGAGGTTCACCGTGAAGATGGCATAGTTGGAAGGTGCCAGCTGCCTCAGTCCGACAGGCAGCCACAACGGGCGTCCCAGGTGCTATGGCCAGTAGAACCTTGCTGTCGGAATGGTCCAGCCATTTCTCCCAGCAACCAGTCTCTCGACGGGCTAGTACACGGGCGTCGCCAGTGCGACAGGCCGTGAGAGCTCATCGTCAAACTCCCCAACAACTAGTCTCCTGACGAGATAGGCCACGGGGATAGCCAGTGCGACGGGATGTGGTAGCTTGCCGTCAAAAGAGACCAGCAGACTCCCACCAAATCCACCCCTGCCCGACGTCTTAGACGACGGGCCATCATTGGCACGACGCCTGTCGGATAGCCCGTAAGGCGGCCTAATTTCTTGAAACATTTCATTTAAATCCCATGGGCATTTTGATCATTTCCCACCCTATTATGTATTAAGTGAAGTCGTTTTGACTACTTTTAGAAGGGTTTTCACCCATATTACCCTAAGTCCCTCTTAAGCTCATAATTTTTTACTCAAAGAAGAAAATTTCTCTCAAGTTAAAGTCTCCAAACTCCAAGTCAAGTATCCTTGTTCTTTTCCAATTTAGTGGGTAATCTTCCACCAAGGTATGTGGGTTTGTAACAATGGGTTCCTTTCACCCTTGTGCCCAAAATCCCTAAGTCTTAATTTGAATTATGAAGTTATGAAATTAGGGTTTTGATCTAAATTTGGAGAAAGTTTATGAAATAAGTTTCTATATTTAAATTCATGGTTTTCTCTTGATTACTCATGATTCGATTATGATTCTCTCATTGGTTTTAAAAGCCCAAGAATGAATGTTGATTTCTAGCATGAAACTATGAATTTACATTTTTTCAAGAGAAAGTTGGAATGATTAGATAATCATGGCCTTTATGTACTTATGAAATTGCATGACTAATTCTCTAAGTATGAATTTATCAAGAAAAGTATATTTTGAATTATGGTCTTGCAAAGCTTTAAGATTCATGACTTTTGAATTGCATGACATTAGATATGTACTTATGCTTTTCCAATGATTTTGGACATCAGATATGTCCCTATGTTTGAAGAAAGTTTGGACATAAGATATGTCCCTATGTTTCAAGAAAGGTTTGGCATCTAGCTAAGTCCACCTAAGCTAAGTGAATTGCATGGTACCAGATATACCCTTATGCTTTTCAAACAGATTTGGCATCAGATATGCCCAAGTATTATATGAGCTATATGTATATATTTTGTAAGTAGTATTAGCACCGAGTTGGACATGGTAAGAGTACCCGAAAAAGTCTCAGAACTACGTGCCCCTGTAGGTCTTAAGTCCCCTCTGTTGGGCATCAGTTTTAGTGATCACGCCAAAGCAATGTCTCTATACCCTGGCAAGGTATATTGGGTCCTTTCGATTGGGCGGATACATTAAATTCCATGTAGCTCACATGGTCTATGTCGGTTAGAGAACCCCCCACAGAAAATTGTTTGTGCTTTTAAAACTTGCATTTGACTCTTATCCATATTTCAGACTTATCACTTATGATTATGTTTCATCTTAAAGAAAAGTATTAGAGTCATTGCATTCAGTTTATCTTTAAAAGAATTATTTCAGTTATTTAAGTATACTTAGCATGTTTTCATCATGTTCATGCATTGATCACATACTTAGTACATTCCCTAGTACTAACGCATATTGCGCTGCATCCTTTGATGATGCAGATTCAGGTATTCCTTCACAGCTTCGTGGCTAGAGTTCCGGGCCACTCTCTCAGTCAGATTTGGTGAGCCCTCATAGTTCGAGGACTAGACCGTATTTTAGTTTTATGCTTCCTTTATGTATCAGATTGTCGAGTTAGTTGGGGTGTTGTCCCATCAACTATAGTATTAGAGGCTTTCAGACATAGATGTTATGGGATGACTGTTGAGTTGTACTTCTTATTCGACTCTCTTTTATATGATTATGTTTCCTATTTGGATTCTCTTACGATGCTTCCGTTATGTCATATATTTGTTATGCTTGAGAATGCTATGACCAAGGGTTAGCTTAAGATCCTGGTGGTTCTAAGTACCGTGTTACGTCTAGGGGGTAACCTCGAGGAGTGACATTCATTCTATCATATCCCCCTTAGCTTGAAAGTTACCCCTCTAAGTCTGTGGACCTCTCTCCTGAACTAGGCTATACTAAAGATGCTAAATTCTTGCTAGGTCTTCTTCTGAGACATCTTTTAGCTTCCTCTTTACCCTTAAGGCTATCTCTAGAGGAAACATACTCTTACTGGGATATATAACCACTTCTTCTAACACTTAGCAATCTGAGTTTTTTCTTATTCGTCTACTAACATCACATCTCTAAGTTCACATCGACCAAACTCAACTTAATTCAGACCACATTAGGGGCTCAACATCGTCTATCTATAATCTTCTGAGCACCACACAACAACATACTACTTTGGGTGCACACCTACTTTTTTAATGCTTAAGGCTCTCTTCTTTATCTCATGGCTTAGTCACAATTTAGCAATTCATCTAGACGTCACATATACATCTTATAGCTACTATAATTCTGAATCCATACACCTAGTGCTGGGGCCATTCTGTTACTTATGGCCCATAACATCTCAATTCACACTAACTGCTGAGTGACTATACTACCCAAGCTCTTAGAAAAGATCAAATTTTTGCTAAGGGGCCAATCGAGGTAGAGTTTCTGGAAGAGGGTCTGAGAGCACATTCTACTGTAGACTCAACTGCACGAGTGGGAAAGGATACATGCTTTGAATCAGTAGACTTTAACGCACTAGGGGGTCCTCTCAAGCCCTTGTGCAGTCTTTTAACTTTTTGATGGCTCTATCTGAGAGCATCTCACTGATAGGGATCTGAACTATACTGTCTCCACTACCTTGAAGAAGAGGCATGACTGGAGAAATTGGATCAACTCATAAATCTGCATAAGTTTCTGAAGGAACAACTGTACTGCACGATCTGGAGTA